>NDGM011177071.1:0-11095 GCA_002564305.1 Octomys mimax | reverse complement strand
TGCCATTGTTTTTATATTTTTTCTTTAAAATAACTGATGTCAAAACAAATAAATAAATAAATAAATATGGAAAAAAAATAAAAATAAAAATAAATAAAGCTTAATGTCTTCACCTGAGTTAGGGAGTGAAGTATATGTTGTTATCCGAGAAGATTTTATTCCAAAGAATTAGCACATATAAAATAAAAGACCCACTATCTTCCTTTTTCCTGTGTAAGATTGCTTATACGTGTTTAATAGCACCAACTCAAACCATTCTACAACCATCTATTCATTTTGTGACAACATGGAGTGGAAAGGGACTGTGGCACTCTTTACAATGGGAGATTCAGCCTTTCTCTAGTGCTTCCACAGACAGGCACTAAGAACCAATGCAGAGCAAGAGCTGAGAGCCTGTATTACTGTTAGGCCCAGAGTGGATCCCAAGTTGGCACTGCAGTAGTTCCCTGCTGTGAATTGCCGTAGTTTCACTGGAAGACAAGGAATTGTCTTCAATTGAACTGCTTCAACATATATCTACTCTTGGGCTAGCCCAGGTAGCTCAGCAGACTAAGTGACTGCTTAGGAAGCTCAGGGACCAAGGTTCAATCCCTGTCACCATGTGCCATGCTGGCCCTGGCCCCAGAACTGCTGAGCTAGCAACCAAGACCAGATGTAGTAGCGCATGCCTGTAGTCCCTGCGCTGGGGTTCCCCTGAACTGTGTCATCTGCTCAACTCTCAAGGCTGTAAATAAGGTGTCACTGAGACCATAGACATTCCATCTGGAGCTCAGGGTCTTCTTCCAGGTTCGTCTGGTGTTGGCAGAACCCAGCTCATGTAGCCATGTGGTTGATAGTCTCCATACATAGCCATTTCCAAAGTAAGCTCCTACCATGGATATCTGCACCCTTCCTTTTGGTCAGCAGGAGAAAATATCTTTGATTCTCCACCTTCCAACACTCTTTTCACTCTATCATATCTATCCAGGTGATATTGCTTTTGATGAATTCAGAGCTCCTGGGTTACTCGTTAATCCCTGACATGGATACCCACTACCATCACCAGTTCTGCTCATACTCAAGGCAAAGGACATGTGTCTTGACATTCTGCATGCTGCAGTTATATCCCCCAGACCAAGGGAAATACCTGCAGATATTTCTAAGAGAGGCCACCTTTGAACTGATCTCTGACTCTGATTTCTGAAGCGGATTGATGCTGCTGCCAATGAGCTACATTTAACGTGCAGCAGCAGTGACTTTCTCAGTATGAGGTGGTTGATGGATACAGCTTTTGGGACCAGCAGACTGACCAACTTGACATGAAGCTGTCAACTGTGCAACCCTCAATCTGAACAAGGGCTAAGGAGCTGAGCCTGAAGAAGAAGTCCGTGTGCCTGGCACGTTCTTAGACACTTGTGGTACGTATTTCATTTTAAGATTTCTGAGAGCTTGGAGCCTTTGATGTTGTTGAAGTTAAAAAGTCAAACCTCAGAACAATGAGCACCTCAACCATGGCCACAGAACTGGCCAGTGTGCGTGAGAGCCGGGGTTTGACTTTTGTCCATTTTCCCAGGGCAGTTTTCCCAACATTGTGTCTGTTTTTAGTCTAAGACAAGTCTTGTTTGTGTGTCCTTTGTGCTAATGTTCATTGATTAGTCTTAGGGCTCCTCTTAAACCTTCGTGCATACTGTGGGCACACAGAAGCATAAGAAAAGAGGGCGTCAGGTGTGGTGGCATGTGCATGCCATCCCAGCATGCCATGAGCCATCCCAGCATGCCATGAGGCCAAGGCAGGATGATCACAATTTCCAACCCACCTAAGGAAATTTAGTGAGAGCATGTCTCCAAATAAAAGTTCATGAAATAGCTCGGGATGTGGTTCACTGCAAAGGTCTTGGGTTAAATCCCTAGTAGTACAAAACAAACAAACAAAAAACAGACAGAAAAACCTCCAAAAAATAAAGAAAACAGGACTGGGATTGGCTTAAAGACCAAGTATTTTCCTAGCATAGGCAATACATTTGGTTCCATCTCTAGTGTGACCAACAATTGCAACAACCAAAAAATTTTTTAAAAGAGTAAGATCATAGACTTAACTTCAGCATTTTGAGAAGACACAGATATGACTTTGTTATGGTTTGGGTCTAGTTGTCCCCCCAAAGCCTCATGCAATCATGGAGTGGGGACTTCTAGAGTTTGAGATCAACTCATGATCCACTGAGATTATGGGTCTTAGTACTGCTCGGATTATGTGTGTGTGTGTACCTTCTGCAGCTGGGGTGATAGCTTGAATGCAATTTAAGGAGCGACACATCTTCTCTCTGTTGCCATTTTTGCTGTTCCACTGCCATGAGCTGGATGCCCTCTGCCCTGTGCCGCTCTGCCTCGGAGCCAGCCAAGTGCGGACTGAAACCTCCACTAACTGTGAGCTAAATAAACTTTTCTCCCTTCATTTTTGGTGTCAGGTATTTGCCCCAGCAATGAGAGAATAGTAACTGAGTCAGACTTATTTTTTCAATTGTAGGTTTTAAGAAAATGTTGTTTATGAGGTATTGGGAAAACATCTTCTGATGGGTTAATTAATTGTGATTATTCAATTGTAATAACATTATCAATCACAATGCGGGAAAAGGTGACAAAAGTAGGACCAAAGTATTTTTTTCAATTTTAAACCCAGGAGTCTAAGCCACATTGATGGATTGTACAAACTTCTCTCATGTAGAATGAAGTCCATTGTAAGGAAATACATGCTATAAATAAAAATTACATCCTAATAAATAAAAAATTACTTCATCTCCTTTATATTACTCTAACCAGTGGTTTAATTAACTGACAATTTTTTTAATTTTTATTTATTCATTTAGTGAAATCAGGGATTGAACTCAGGCCTTTGAGCTTTCCAGGGAAGTGCTTATTCCACTGAGCCATCTCCCTGGCCCCAATTAACTTATAATTTAAAATTGCTGAACACAAAATTGTATACATTTATGGTGTGTGCTGCTTTTCTATGTATGCACATGATGAGTAAATAAGCTAATCACCATGTCCATCACCCCACAAACTTATCCTTTGGTGAGGAGAAAGTATAAAGTCTCCTCTCAGCAGTGTTCAGTACAAAAAAGTGCCTCCTCCAATCCTACTGTCTGAGGCTGAGGTAGGGGGATCTCGGGACAGAGCCCACTCTGGGCATTTAGCAATGTAGTGTAACCCCATCTCAAAACAAAAAGAGAAGAAGGCTGGTGAAGTACAGAGCTCAGTGCTGAGGTCCTAGGGTGGATCCCTAGTGCCAGACCACAACAATGGCCACAACAAAAACCTGAATGTAAAAAGACAGTAGGATGGGAGAATTTTCAAGGAAAATTATTCAGACAAAGTAAGAGACCTTTGCTATATATCACCTTCGCATGAGGTGGGAAACACCTACTCAGGGCATGGGAAGGTGGAAAGAATGTGTCACTGTTTTTCCAAGCATTTCCTAGGTGGTTAGAGACATGTAGGCTCCTCCCTTTGTATGATTTGAAATGACTGTTAGCTGGCTTCTCCAGAGGTCTGAGAGCTAGTTTTATGTTATCTATGGATCCAGGAACCCTGGAGTCAAGAAAATAAGGTAAAAATTTCTCCTAGGCTGGTGATATGTCCAGATTTATAAACAAAACTGCTCTGGACAGTGTTATTCCCTGGATTAAGTCTGCATCCTTCAAATCCATTTTCTGAGGCAGCACCCCAGTACGTCTGAGAGAATCTTGAATGGCGGAATCAAGGCAAACTGAAGTCCATGCTAAGACACTGAAGACAGCGCTTTCCTGCAAAGCCACAGAGAGAGGCTTAGAAGAAACCGATGCTGCTGATAACCGCAGGCCTGCAGCCTCTGGAGCTGTTCAAACGGTAATTTCTGTTGTTTATGCTGGCATTGTGCTCGGTGTTTAGCTGTCCCCCAAAAAACTCCTGAGGTCTTGGGGCCTTTGCAGAGGTGGCTGCATCCAGAGTGCAGGACGCTGGGCTGGGGACATGTGCGTCACATGGTTTGGCACCACCCTCTTCCCCAGTCATTTAGAACAGACTAAAGGGGCAGAAAGGGCTGCTGAAGGCGCTTGGCGCTGTTGCTCCCTCTGGGTGCCATGAGCCGCTCTCCTCCCAGGTGCCCATCTTGCGGCCAACCTGCCTCAGAGCCACCAACTGCGGGCTGAACCTCTGCAAACTGAGCCGAATCAGCCTGTCTCCCCTAACTGTGGGTGTGGGGTATACTGCCTCAGCAACAGAGAAGTCAGACAGGTGCCCTGTCCCTGGTAAGTTAGCCCCAAAAGCTGATGGGGGGGGGGGTCACACAAGAGAAGTGGTGGATTCTCACAGAAAAACCACGCCTGACCTCCACCTCTCAATTTATAAAATGCATAATCCTCTTCACAGTCATAATTGAGATTAGAAGATGGTAGAATAGTATTGTTGCATTTCTGAAAGGAAAAGACACTTCAAAGAAAATTTTGCTCAAATTAAATTAATCATTTGAAATATTTGGTTTCCTTATTTGTTGGGAACCTCCCAGAAGCTCGGAAATTGATCAAATGTATGCAGGCGGGACTAGGCCTCAGTGCCTAAAGCAAGCACGCTACCTCACTCCCGGGATCCACATCCTGCCTGGTTAAGGTCAGCTATTAGTCGCCAGGCAACCTTGTGTCACGTGCTACTAACTTTGCACAGTAGAAATACACGTAGGTTTTGCTGCGCGGTGGCACTACTCTTACCCTCCAGGCAAGCCAGCCACCACCTGGCCCAGCTTTGTCTTCGTGTCTGTATTTTCTCATTCCTGCTGCCGTTTCTCCCCAGGTAGAACCCATCTCAGTGACACCAACGGATCTCTACATTTATTGACTTCCCGAAAATTAGGCATTCTATAAAACCTGTACTAATTGGACACATCAGTGAGCAAAACTGGTCTGAAACCGGTTAGGAAAAACTAGACAGTTTCCTTTCTGTCGCTAGGAGTGGCTGTCACCCGCCTACCATCAGTTAGGGATGTAGCAACATGGTAGCAGAGCGAAGTCCTTTCGGCAGGGGCCAGGGTGTCCAACTCCTGTCTTCAAGGAGCTCTGATCCTTTGGAGAGCTGGGCTGGCCTCCTGGATCCTGCTCACCATCAGTAAAAGACTGAATAATCTGAAGGCCTCATGGAGCGAGCACAGGTTTCGGTCAGACAAGAGCAGGCACCGCACTCACTGCCCGCCAGCCTGCAGCAAGGCCGGGGCTTGCAGCGTGGGACCTCCCTCCCTGTACCTCCGCTCCCTCAGAAGCCGCGCTGGCCGGCGCTGCGGGGGCCCTGCGATGCTCCGCACCACGACTCCAGCCGTGCTGGGCGGGGGAAAGCAGGTGTGCGGGTCAGCAGGCGCCTTGCGGGTCTCTAACGTGCCTCGGAATTTCAGTGTGCTCGGAATTCCTGCTTTTGTTTCAATAAGAGTAAACAAATTTGCAGAGAAGGTGGACATTAAGTATTCTAAATTTTAGTTTCACAGACTCTTACTTGACAAATATGTCATGGAAAACTCATTTTGTCCAACTTGAAATAAATGGTTCATTTTTCTTCTTTGTGGAAGCTTCGTGTTTGATGACAGTGGGTCAAAGGCTGGCCTCTTGTGGCAAGGCGTGGTGACTGCAGGCTGAGACATTTTCCTGCAAAGGTACAAATTTTGGCTGCCAACCAGCTGGTCCCTGCGCTGAGGCAGCCCGGGGGCCTGACGTAGCTGCCTTCAGACTTTCCTTCTGTTGATTGCACTAGAGCATCTCATTCTGGGGAGCGGCTGCTGTTCCGAAGATGTGGCGGCTGCAGCCACTGTGGAAGTAATCTATGCATAATGCAAGAGCGGCCTTGTGCATGCTAAGCCTCAAGCGGTGTCTCTCCTGCATTTTCTTTTTGACGCTCTGGGGTAGAAGCTTTGATAGGTGAGCTTTAACGCCTTGTTATTATAGTTAAAATAGCAAAATGAAATCACAATACATATGCATGGCAATTTTTTTGGTTTAAAAGAAATCCAAACATTTAGCCCAAAATAACACGCAATTGTCAGGTGAAAAATGCTGCACATATTCCTTCAGATTGAAAACGTACAGCAGGCATCAAAACGAAGTGAACTAATCATTCCGTCCCTGCTGCGGCGTCAGAGTTCTCTGTCGTTTCCTGGCGGACTTCCTGTTGTGTATGAAATGATCCCGTGAGGTCATGAGGGGCTTGCAAAGTGGCTCTCCAGATCTGGGTGCTGAGGCAGAACCTGGGGAGCCGACAGCTATGAGGAGAAGGGAGAGGCGGCAAGGCGGGCTGGAGGGAGCAGCCGCGGTGGACGCCGACCCAGCAAGGAGCGTTGGCAGAACCGGCCCAGCAAGGGGCAGGCCGGGCTGCGCCCCCACCCTGGCTCGGCCTGGCCTCGGCCGGGCCTGCTGTGGGGCTGTGCCGCAGGTGCTTCCCGGAGAGCGCGCCTGGCGGGGCCCATGCACCCTGGCATCCGGACGAAAGCGAAGGGGAGAGGCCTCGGCGCACCCCCCTTTCACAGCCGCAGTCCCTGGGGGCTCCAAATGCAGCACTGTCGTGTGCGTCCTCCCTGCGCGCCGCTGCCCCCGCCTCCCGCAGGTGCGCTGAGAGCGGCGCTGTCTCCTCTGACGCAGGTCCTCTCCGGGCCTGGCCGGGCTCATGCTCCTTCTCCAGAGCAGCTAGTCTGTATCACCCCAGTGAACAAAAGGCAATTCTGCTTTGCGTCTTTGCGTCGTTAAGGCATAAATGGTGTCTTTTTTTTTTTTTTTTTGTCTTATAAAGGGTCTCTCTATGCAGTTCATGCTGACCTTCACCTTACCTTGTAGCCCAGGGCTGGCCTTGAACTCGCAGCGATCTTCCAGCCTCAGCCTCCTGAGTGCTGGGAGGACAGTAGTGCACCCGATGTCCAGTTCGGTGCTCTGAGTACTTAGCTCAGTGACAAGCTAGCTCATTTGGCACTATAGGGAGGCCCTGCTTAGCAGCTGCTGGGGCAGGGCTGCACTGAGGATTCCGAGTCTGAGGTCAGCTCAGTGAGGAGGGCAGCGGCCCGGGGGACATCTACAATCACGCCAGGGAGAGAAGTGGGCTCCACTGTAGTGTTTGTCTTCTGCCACTCTTTCCAGCTGTCCATGTGGAGACACACACACACACACACACACACACACACACAGATCCAAAGGTTCTTCACTCTTACATTTAATCAACCAGGGACCAAAAATATTTAAAAGAAAACCTTACATAAAAACATGTACACACTTCCCCTACTATATTCCGGAGTAAATAGCCTGACAATTGTTTAGGTGGCTATGTACATTGTTTTAGATATCATGTGTAATCTAGAGAAGATTTAAAGCTTATGGAAGAGTTATGTAGGTTACATACAAATACTACACCAACCTTATAAGGCCATGCGCATTCTCAGACTTTGGTACTTGAGGAGCATTATGCATTGTTCCCTTTGGAGATCTACGGCTGACTGTCCATCGGCCTGTCCGGCCATCCGATCTTCTGTCTAATATGAAGTTACTCACTAAGCATAGAAAGCAGTTGCTCTGAGACTCTGGAGGGTTGTCTAACCAGGATGAGGCCGTTCACAGGGAAGTCCTGCGATGGACACGCGGGGGAGCTCCTGGGTCCCACACACAGCACGCCAGCCCCTGAACGCGGTCGCTGCTCTCGGCCTTCCGAGAGGAGTTCCGGCCCCGCCATCCAGCCTCTCCTGCTGCGCGGCCGTAACTCCTGCGCTCACGAGCGGGGCTCACTGAGTGGAATCAGCAGCCCACTCACATCAAGGCCTCCCAACCGGACAAGGTTGTCCAGCTCTCCCTGTAGCTCTCTTCCTGCCCTTACAGGGAAACTCCCACAGGAGTACAACTTTTCTGTCTTTTCATGTGATAAAAATCTAATGTAAAATCATAAAACATGGTATTAATTAGGAAACGAAATACCGGCTCCCGTGAGAATCAAATTCCGATCCTGTCTTACAAACGAGTCTTTCTCCTCCCCCACGGCTCCACCCTGTTGAATCTGACCGTGGGGCTCACGGAGCACCCTTTCCACACATGCACTCGGAGCTTTCCCCTCCCGAACCCCCCCAGCCCAGGCACCTTCTGGCCCAGTGAGAACGACACAGGAGGAAAGGGGATTGGGGCCTGATGGCTCTTCCTGTCCACTCAGCATCAGACAGACATAAGAAGCATTTCATCGTTTTTTTTTTTAAACTGAGATAATTCACGTAACTATCAAGTAGGTGTGTTTGAACAGCGTGCAAATTTCGCGATTTTCACTACAATTGCTGGGCTGCGGAACCATCACCGTGGAGTCCTCTGTCCGTCCTCATCTCTCAGGAAGGAACCTCTGCCCCGCACCAGCACTGGCTCTCTGCTGGCTCCTGGCCCCACGCCACAGCGAGCCACAGCGAGCCACAACGAGCCACAGCCAGCCACAGCGAGCCACAGCCAGCCACAGCGCGCTCCCCGGCCGCTGCCTGCTCTGAACATCTCGCGTACGCGGAGGATGCGCGCACAGGGCTCTGCTCTGCGCTTGCTTTGCACGGAGCGCGACATGTCCAGGGTCCACCTTTGTGGTATGAGCGCATGCTTCCTTCCCTTCTGCGACTGAAGGGTGTTCTCTGTAAGGACGTGACGGCTGCGTGTCTCCCCCAGACCTCAGGGGTTAGAACTTAACCCCGAGTCCAACCGTGTTGAGAGGAGCAGATATTTTCTCCAATTCTGCACATCTTTCTTTTCATGGGTGTCTCTGACAAACCAAGTTTTAATTTTTATGAAACTTGATTATCAATTTTCTTTGCTTGTACTTTGATGTCATATCTAAGAAGTAATTCCATCATCCAAAAATGATGAAGATTTACTGATGTTTTCTTTAAGAATTTTGGAATTATCTCTAACATTTACATCTTCAATGTTAATGTTAATGTCATTATATGATTTGAGGAAGAAGTTGGCAGGAACCCCTTTGCATGTGAACCTTCAGTTGTCTCAGAATCATTTTACCATTGAATAGTTTTGACATCCTTGGTTAAAATTTGTAGAGTGTAGGCGTGTAGGCTTATTTCTAGGCTCTTCTTTCCGTTTCACTGATCTAAGCGTCTATCCCCAGGCCCACACAGCCTTGTTTTTTTTCTTTTTTGGCCTAATGAAGTCATGTAGCAAATTCAGAAATTAGAAAATATGTTTTTCAACATATTTTTTCAAGTTTGTCTTGGCTATTCTTGATCCTTTGTAATTCAAATGAACTTTACACTTTAGTGCTTTCTTTCTGTAACACAGATGCTGAAATTGTTTAGAGTTTGTGTTGAATCTGTAGCCAACTTTTGGGAGTATTGTTGTCCTAGTAACGTGAGGTATTTCAACCCATGAACTGAGGCTCTCTTTTCTCTAACTTAGGTTGCCTTTCTTTCACTAAGGTTTCGTAGTTTTGTGTATGCTAGTTCTAAAGTTCTTTGGTTGCATTTACGGCTAAGTATTTTAACATTTTTGGTGCTACTTTTGTTAGTTTAATTTCTTTTCACATAGTTGTTGCTAGTATACAAAGATACAATAGATTTCTATATACTGAATTGTATTTTGCAAAAAGGGACTTTTTTTTTTAGTACTTGGAATCGAACTCAGGACCTTGTGCTCGCCAGGCAGGTGTGCCACTAAAATATATCTACTGCCCCTGCAAAAGCCAACTTGTTTATTGAGTCTATTTAGGACATTCCGTATAAAGAATGAGCAATATTGATATCTTATATCTACATTTCTTGCTAGAACATTTGCTAAAATGTTGAAGAAAACTGGGCAAAGTGAGTGTTCCTATCTTGGTTCCAACCTTAGGAAGAAGGAAACACTGCATTCAGGATTCAGTCTAAGACTAGCTGTGAATCTGACAGAGGTGCTCTTCCTTTGGGGAGGTGCCTCCATTCCCAGATTTGTCACCTTTTATTTTTATGAAAACAATTGGATATTTGTCAGTTTTCGGCATCATTTGAAATGACAACATAGATTTTTCCCTTTTATTTTATCAATATGATGTGTTGCATTGATTGGTTTTTATAGGTTGAAATAGCCTTGTCTGGTTCAGATACATCCTACTTGGTTGCTGCATAAAATATTTTTCATATACTATGAGGCTCTGCAAATATTTTGTCCAATTTTGAATGTCTATATTCACAAGAAATATATTAGTCTTCTAGGTTTTTTTCTGATATCTTTGGTTTTGATATTGTCTTGGTTACTTCTTTCACTGTTGAGACAAAAACATACAACACCCAAGTTAAAGGGGGAAAAGGTTTATTTGGCTGTCAGTTTGTGGAGGTTTCAGTTTGTAATCAGCTGGCTCCAGGGCAGAGTGGCACAGGGGAGAGGACCGATAGTTCATGATGGTGGGAGCCAGTAAAAAGAGAAAAGAGGAAAGAAAGGCGCAAAGAGCAAGCAGAAGAAGCAATCTTCTTTTCCTCCCTTACACTGCGTGTGGCTGCCCCCACCCAGGCCAGGTAGAGCAGCCACAATCCCAACCCCAGCACTAGACAAGAGCCAGTCACAAGTCCAGCACCTCTGAAGAGCCCAGTCCCTGTGCACCTTCGAGGCTTTGAGGGACACCAGGAAGCACAGAGCATAACGGATACCAAGATAATATTAGCTTCACAGGATAAATTAGGAGATGCTGCCTTCATTTCTGTTCTATGAAAGAATTTGTGTAGAACTAACATTAATTCTTATCTAAATATCTGGTATAGCTCAGTAATAAAACTACCAGATTCTGGGCTTGTCTTTGTGGGACGTTTTTATATCACTAGTTCAACCTTTTTCCTGGGCCTGAAAGATACGTAGTAATTATCCAGTCTGATAGTGGTAATACTGGGACAGACGTGACAGCAAAATCCTGTGTTTTAAGCGACTACTGACTAGCAATAGGCATTTTCATTCATGTATATCATCTGCAAGATGAAATATATATATAAACTTTTTTTAATTATAGGAACACACAAAGAAAAGCCCCAATAACAAGCTACAGCACTGTTCAGTATGGTGGTTGTATTGGTTAGGGTTTTACTTAGAGGAACAGATATAATATAAGGAAGATATTAACACGAGAT
>NDGM011177069.1:0-10620 GCA_002564305.1 Octomys mimax | reverse complement strand
CTTGCCAGGCAAGCACTTATTCTACTGAGCTATCTCCATGGCCTCTAGTTTTAGTTTTTTGAGGAATCTTTATACTGTTTTCCATAGTGTTTGTGCTATTGTACATTCCTAACAACAATATTGTTTTAGTGACTTTTTTTTCATTGCTCAGGCAAAATACCAGCCACCTAAGGTTAAAAGGGGAAAGGTTTATTTAGCTCATAGCTCCAGTACTTCTTTTCCAGGTGACATCTCCACACTTTTCCTATCTCTTCCCATAAGCCATTCCCAAAGGACCTTAAACCACATGGTCAAATATAGTCAGAGCAATGACCCCACTTCTTGGTATGAAATTCTGTCTTGCTTAGTTGTTGCATTGCTGGTACAAAATATCTGACACCTA
Organism: Octomys mimax; assembly: GCA_002564305.1. Taxonomy (NCBI): domain Eukaryota; kingdom Metazoa; phylum Chordata; class Mammalia; order Rodentia; family Octodontidae; genus Octomys; species Octomys mimax. The sequence goes on along the minus strand of NDGM011177069.1, from coordinate 10,238 downwards.
AACTCAAGGAAAGAAAGGTTTATGTAGCTCACAGTTAGCGGAGGTTTCAGTCCAAACTTGGCTGGCTCCAAGGCAGAGTGCCACATAGCAGAGGGCAGCAGTTCATGGAGGCAGAAAACAGTAAAACATCAAGACCAAAAGGGAGAAACAGCAGCTTCAATAGCTAGCAAGCCTCTCATTCTTCCTTATATTGTATTGAGACTATCCTCCCCAGGTAGGGTGTAGCACTTACAACCGTAGTCCCAGAATTAGACTATGAATTAATCACAAAATTTAGAAGCCACCCACAACTGCATGTAGTTTTGTGGGAACTACTAGGTGCAAACCATAACACTATGCATCAGACTATATGCTCTATGCATTTATTTATTGTTTCAGTCAATCTAGGAAGGAGACATCGCTATCTTCACTTCAGAGATGAAAAGAATAAGACTCAAATAACTTAAATAATGTCTCTAAGTTTGCCCTGCTAGGATTTGAACTCATACCTACCTGGTTCCAATGATTATGCTGTTAATTACTCCAAGTATACCAGGACAGGTTGGAAGGTATGTGAAAGAGTTAGAGAAGGGGGACAAAGATGAGGTATTCGCTTTTAGATTTGTAAATTCTGAAACACTGCTATGACAACAGCAGTGATATTTTGCTGTAATTAGATCTGAAGAGAGTGAAGACTGAGAGTGGTCATTCTAGAGTTAAATGCATGGATTAACTTGATCTTTGGAACCATAAGATAATCTAATAAAAGATAATAATTATGTAGATGGCTACTGTGTCTCCAGCACCATGCTGGCTCTTTATATATGTGATCTTTTGTCTACCAGCAATTAATTTTAGAAGGCTGGGACTATATATGACATGCCTTTGGTCACTCTGCTTGGGAGTACTGGAGTCAATCAGAACATGACTTTTCAACTCAGGCTTTTTCTGTTTTGAGCTGTAGCTAACCTTACCAAAGGAATATAGTCAGGGACCTTTTGAAATCAAATTCTGTCCTTGGCTGCAGATTGCACATGATTTGTTTTTCTCCTGCTACATAATGTGCTAATTGTGTTTATTTTTCCTCTACCTAGCAATTGAATGCTCTGTATTTAATTCTCTTTCCTCAAGAAAATGTCAAGGACATTTTGAGTACACGCATTCATCCTATAGATGGAAATGCATTAAATGACCATAAAACAGATCAGATTCACATAAGTAATTATAGGCCTCTCATCATTTTATAAAATTAATTTTAATTGATATATAAAACATGACAAAATATATGCTAATTGGATAGTGGATTTTGATACCACTATACACTGTGTAAACATATATGCATTCTCATAATTTATCATTCTTATGGTAAACACTTTCACAATCTTAGGCTTTTGAAATGTGCATATAGGAGGTCATTGTCATTACCTGTCACAGTACTGAGTAACAGCACACCAGAATTTCCTGTTCCTTAGTGCCATTTGGTGAAACTTTCCACCCCACCATGCCCGGTAACTCTCCCAGCCTCTGTTTTACAGCATTCAACATTCTGCTTCAATTGTTGGCTCAAGTTAAATTACTTCTAAAGGAGGGGCAGTCTGGACTTCCATTCACACTATCATTTATCCATTTGATTCCACAGTGCTATTGATCCTCCTACAGCATGATGAGTTTGCAATAGTGGAAAATGTAATCAAAGGCTATTATCTCATGAATCTTACACCTTATTCCAGGAGATAGATTTTAATCAACTCACATATTTGAAATATGACAAATGATCCTAAGTGTTATGAAGAGGGATCTTTGAGAGTTTATTAATGTGAGACTCACTCCACTGGGTTCAGACTTCCTGAACAATAGCCAGTGAACTGGAGTTGTGGAACAGCATATGTTAGTACCAAAACCAGTATGGGCCCCGTCCAGCATGCCAGTCACTTAGTTCACTGAACAACACAAAAAATTTTTTCTGCATCACAGTGCTTGGGAGAGCTTAGTTACGTGGTTCTCAAATTTCCATATATATGGAAATAACCTGAGGAACATTAGAACATGTCAATGCCTGCTTCACATCTGCCAGAGATTGTTATTTAATTAGTCTGTGGCCTAAACCAGGCTTAAACATTTTTAGAAAATTTTCAACTGATTCAAATGTGCAGGCAGGGGTGGAGCCATGGCCTTATGTCAGAGTGGAATTTCAGGACAGTTGTACATGTGGTGGACGCCCAGGTGATTTGGAAATGATGGCATTCTGAATCCTTCCATGTATGTCCGGGGCTTGTTCTAAGGAAAACAATATTCCTACAAGCTACGTTACATTCCCCAAGATGAATGTAAATTTTACATAATGCAAATGTGTACTAATAAAATAAAAATTAAAATGATGGGTAAAATTTTTCCTCTTAGAGTACATTAAAAAGTAAAGCCTGGTTGCTGTGTGAGCCAACTTTTCTATTGATGGGACAAATAGCTGCCAGCTGCCACTTACAGTAGGACAGTCTTAGGCTCATAGCTCCAGATGACTCCACCACAGCCAGCTGGCTTCGGGGAAGAGATAGCAGGCCCAAGGGCAGGCTGCAGCAAGGCTGCTAGCTAACTGGGATCCAAGAAGCAGAGAGCAAGGGCAAAGCCAGAGAGAGGGTAAGGTACTGGGGACAAAAACACCTCCTTCTAGATCATGTCGGAGTGAAGCACCCCTCTCCAGCTGGGCTCCACTGCCTAGCAGCATCCAGAGATGTGTTCATCAATGGATTAAATCATTTGTAATTGTGGGAGCCAGTTACTTTCCAAAAGCCTCCTCTGGAACACATGAACCTTTTGGGGGCCATTCTGTTTATACTTTTTCTGCTGGGTAGTTGAACCCAATGCCTTTGCATGGAGCTACATCTTCATCTCTCTCCCAGCCCACATGCAACTGAAGACCATACTCATAAGTTAAATAAATGAGACCTGCATGTGTGAACATTATATTATCTCCTAGTGTGAGAACCTGAAAAAGTTAATAGAACTGAAAGGAATAATAGATACTATTAAAGGGAAAGAAACTGTTCAAAGTGAAGGAATGACTGGGATGAGGAAAAGGAGAAAAGAAAGAAGGGAGAAAAAATATATAGGATAGCTTGGGTAATTGACCAATTTTTCTCAAATTTTTTATGCTTCTATTTGGTAATCTGAACAAGTGTTTTGAAGACAACAATAGGCAATATAACTATAATTGTTGCATTCTTAAAATTTTGTTTAGCAAAATTCTGTCTTGTTTTTATAATTTTTTCAATTTTTAAAAAATTCTCTTTAAAATAAATGAAAAAGAACATCCAAGAAAATAACATTTAGACCTATTTCCCCTCAGTTGCTGATTTGCTTGGGATGGACTTGAACTTGGGACCTGTCCTGCTTACTTTTCTCTCATTGTTAAGACAAAATACCTGCCACTCAGAATTAAAGAAGAAAATGTTTATTTAGCTCACAGTTTGTGGAGGTTTCAATCCATAATCAGCTTGCTCCAAGGCAGAGAGGCTCATGGCAGAGACCATCTGCTCAGAGTAGCAGAAGACAGCAAAAGCAGTGAGAGCACAGGGGGGAGCAGCAGAGAGCAAGCCTTTCTTCCCTTTATATTGTATGCAGTGACTAGCCCCAGGGCAGTGTAGCACCCACACCCGTAATCCCAGCAGCTCTCATAGTCCCAGCACTGGACATAAATCAATGACAAACTCTAAAATCCTGCCTCATGACCGCATGAGGCTTTGTGAGGATATCTAGATATAAATCATAACAGGAGCCACTGGCTTTAGTCTCTGAGAATGCTGGTATTACAAGTGTACATCATAATGCCTGACTTGAAAGACATTTTAGATCAAACTGTAAGCATTTCTATAGTTACAAATTTTGAATATATAGAATGTTAATGAGTGTTATACTGTAGAATTCCCAAAAGTCTATTTGCAATCTAGTCATGCCATCTAATATTATAGGAACTGAGGGCTGGGAAGCAGCTCCATGGCAGAGTGCTGACCCAGCATGTGCAGCAGCCTGGGAGCAATCACCAGCCCCACAGAATAAAGGCAGGAGCTTCATTTAGGGAGAGAGTGGGGCATCGCAGAATCTAGTGACAAGCTCTTGGCAGCCCCCACGCTGCCCGTTTCTCATCAGTACTGAAACTGGCTCTGTCTTCATAGTCAAAATCCTACATTTTGACTCTGCATTTTTTTTCCTAAAAAGATTTTCCCTCCACAAAATAGACAGAACAAGTAACTTAAATGAACAAATGTCATTTTAATAAGAATGCTTTCTGCAAATTAGTACATCCTATTAAATGTCTAATAAGTAAAAAATATTGTAGAGAATTATGCAATTAAAGCTCCAAGCAGCTTGGTTCTACACAGTAAGCTTTAAAATTATGGAAATGGAACTTCACCAAGAAAAATACCCTTAGAGTGACAAAATTTTCTTTTAGATAGAAAGCGTCTGTGTGGGAACAGGAACAGATCTCTCCTAGATAAAAATGGATGCACTAGAGAGCGTTTATAAAAACGCTCCTTCTCTCTTTGATTTTTGTGTTTGGCAGTATGACAGCAACTCATTTGATTTTCTTTTAAAATTCTAGTGATTACAAGGTCTGTACATTCCCTGAGCAGTACCTGTCTCTCTACTGAAGCTGGGCCCCAGCTTTTTCTCCAAACACATGTGCTAGAGAATTTTTAGCTGGAGCTGAATGGTGCTTTTGCGCCATTTCTGTCTGAGCCAGAAGCAGTGATATCAAACCTGATTTTCTTTTCTTTTCTTCCTCTTCTTGCCTTCTTCCCTTTCTTTCCAGATGGGGCCTCTTTTGTTGCCCCGGATGGACTCAAACTTCTGGAATCTGGTGATGCCGCCTTCTTAGTCTCCACGTAGCCAGGATTGTAAGTGTGCGGCCAGGCACCTGGTTGTAAAGCCCTTCCCAACTTTGGCAGTGCTCAGGGTGCAGCGTAAGGCCGACGCAATACGAAGCAGTACTGTCCTTGTGAGCTACACCCAAAACTGAAACATGATTTTCTAAATCAAATATTTTTTTAAATTTTATTTTAAAGAGACACTTCAAAACAAGGTAATAGGAGAGTAATATTTTCAAAACAAGATAATAAGAGAAAAATAATGGTCAATACATTGTATATTGTTATCTTTAAATTAGTTACTCAGAGTATAAAATATCGGTATTTAATTGTACAAACAATATTACTACAAACCTTTCTATTCAATGAACTAAGAGCAATTAGTAGTATGGTGACCTTAATTATCATTCATATATACATATGAAACACATACATATATGTAATATAAATATACATATATATATATTTTTTCCTTTCCCATTTTTTTCTCTCACTATCTCCATTTCTCTTTTCTTTTGACAGTTTCCTCCCATTTCACAGTATCTATTATACAGTTTTTTTTCTTTCTAACCATTCATGTTTTTATTTACCACAAATATGTGAATGATTGTCAGGTACAGGATAAATTGTTCCAGCTCACAGTCATTTCCACACAGAAAAAAACTAAGAAATTGTGTATACATACAATTTTCCTGATCTCAACTGCTTCTTGTAACTAGCAACAACAAATAGATGTTCTGATTTTTGCAAATCAATTAATTCTGCAACAAAGTCTCCCAATTCCATTTCTAAATGTATTAGTCACTTTCCCATTGCTGGGCCAAAGCATCCTATACACACAAATTAAAGTAGGAAGAATTTAGTTGGCTCACTGCTTTTTAGTTCATTCAATCCATGGTCTGCAGCTCCAAGGCACAAATGGTGTGTTAGGAGGGCCTGGTAGAGGAAACTTGCTTAGATCATGGTGATCAGGAAGCAGATGAGAAAAGGGGAACCAAGGAGGTTGAGGTATCCTTCCAGTTGATACATGCAGTGACCTACCTCCAACCAGGTCCCACGTCCTAACAGCACAAGCAGCCAAGAGCTTGTCAATGGACTACTCCCCTCATGAGAATAGCAGCACCACGATCCAATCATTCCAAAATTCACATTATATGAATACATGGGTCTTTGCGGTAATATTTTTGATCTGAACTATAACACTACAATGTATTTCTCACTAACCAGTTCTCTGCATTTCCATTCAATCAGCTTGATTGAAGCCATCATGTTCTCTTAGACTTCATTGTGTAATTATTACACAAATTGAATACCACTATTATACATTTTGGATCTTATTTACTCTTGCAGCTTCACACACTAGGGAGCCAATATGTTTACACATGTGAGTCTAGTTTATTTCACTTATCAGTGTGGTCTCCAGTTGCATTTACTTACCTATAAAAGTCTCAAGTTTATCCTTCTTTATGGCTGAGTAGTACTGCATTTTGTAAAAAGACCATATCTTTTTTATCCATTCTTCATTTTATGGCATGTTGGTTATTTCTGATATCTAGCTGTTACAAATTATGCTCTATAAACATGGGTACAAATATTGTAATATAGTAGGGTTTTTAATTTTTCTAGGAAGAAAAGAAGCAGGAGAATAACTGGGTCAAACAGGACCTCTAAACCCAGTTTTTTGATGAATTTCCACACTGGTTTCCACAGTGGTTATAGCAGTCTACACACCCACCAATAGTGAAAAAGGGTTTCTTCTTCCCCACAACCCACCGCAGCATCTGTTATTGGTTGATTGCTTTATAATATTCATTTCAGGGTGAGTTAGAATCTCAGTGTTGTTTAACTTTGAATCTCCCCAATTACCAATGATGTTGAACATTTTTTGATATATTTATTTGCTGTTTGTATTTATTTAGCCGACAAGTGTATATTCATCTCAGATGCCCATTTCTAGATTGGGTCTTTAAATTTGGGAGATCTGATTATTTTGATTTTATATGCTTTTATTTGATTTTGACGCTATCATTATTCTATGGAATATTGAATATGTTTGATATATTTGTCACAGAAAAGGTGGCTGAATCTTTCTGGAATTGTTTGTACATCTTTCAAGCTGTCCATTGATATTACAGTCTTTTTTTTTTTTCCAGTACCATGCTGTTTTTATCACAACAGCTTTATAGTATAATTTGAAGTCTGGGATTGTGAGCCCCCACTCCCTTGCATTTGTTGCCAAAGATTGCCTTTGCTCTTCTAGGTCTCTTCTAGTTCCAAATGAATTTTAGGATTATTTTCTCTAAGTCTGTGAGATATGTTGTTGAAATTTTTTTTCATTAAATCTGTATAACAGTTTTGGAAATATTGTCATTTTCATTATGTTGGTTCTTCCTATCCAGAAACAAGAGATATATTTGTCATTTTCTGATGTTCTCTTCAATCTCCTTCTTCGAAGTATAGTAATTCTCAACAAACAGATGTTTTACTCTCTTTATTGGATAAATTTCTAGATATTCATTTTTTTTGGATGCTATTGTGAAAACTGTTGCATCTCTAATTTCGCTTTCAGTGAGTTTGTCATTCTTGTATAAGAATGCTATTGATTTTCAAGTGTTGATTTTGTACCCAGCTACACTGTCAAATTTGTTTATTAAATCTAGCAGGTTTTAGGTGAAGTTTTGGGAGGCTTCCTTTGGAGTATCATGTTACCCAAAGATAACAATTGCTTACTTCTTCCTTCCTGTCTTTTCCTTTTATTTTATTTATTTTATTTATTATTTTTTATTTTCTTCCCTACTTGCTCTGGCTAAGGATTCTAGAACCATGTTGAATAATAGTGGAAACAGGGAACATCCTTATCTTATTTCTGATTTTAGAGTCAAATCATTGAGTTTTTGCCCATTTAGTTTGTCATAAATGGCTTTTATCATATTGAGACTAAAACCATCTGTTCCAATTTTCCATTGGATTTCTATCACGAATGGGTGTTTAATTTTGTCGAAAGTTTTTTCTGTATCTATGGAGATGATCATATTCTTTCTGTTCTTGATTCTGATATTATGGCATATTATAATTATTGATTTATTTATGTTGAACCATGCCTGCATCCCTGGGATGAAACCAACTTGGTCATAGTGTATGATCTTCTTGATGATTTAATGCATTCTTTTTTTTTTTTTTTTTGGAACCAGGGATTGAACTCAGGCCCTTGTGCTTGCCAGGGAAGCTCATATTCCACTGAGCCATCTCTCCAGCCCCATTAATGCATTCTTTTTGTCAGTATCATGTTGAGATATTTTGCATCTGTGTTCAGTAGGGAAATGGGCCTGTAATTATTTTCTTAGTTGGGTCTTTCTCCGGTTTGGGTCTCATGATAATGCTTGCATCCAGGAATGAGTTTGAGAAAAGCTGCTTCTCTTTCAATTTCAATAAAAAGCATGAGAATTGGTGATATTAGATCTGCTCTACATTTCTTGTAGAATTCAGTAGTGATTTCATCAGGGTCTGGGCTTTATTTTGTTGATAGGTTTTAATTACATCTTTGATTTTATTGATTGATATTGGCCTTTTAAAGATTTTCATACTTTCTTGATTCAGTTTTGGTAATTCATATATCTATATATATATATATATATATATATATATATATATCCATTTATTCTTTGTTTTCCATCTTATTAGAATACAAGTTTTCAAAGTAGGTATAGATGATCTTCAGGATTTCTGCAGAGTCCATTGTAATTTCACCCTTTTCATTCCTAATTGCATGGATTTGAGTCTTTTATTCCCCTTTTTTGATATGATTGGCTAATGGGTTGTTTTGCTTTATTCTTTGGCACTGTGCCATAATACTTTGTGTGACCCTTATCAATCTCAATCTTTGAATACCAGGAATAACTGCTGTTTAGAACAATTATGTCCCTTTTGGCTATAATGGCACCAATGACAATAGCACCAATCACACCCTAGAAAATGACAAACTGGGGTAAATATTAATTTGCCACATTTACCTGTGTGAATTTGATTTGTGGTCCATAACAAAATCTAAAACAAATCAGAGAATTGTATACAGTATACAAGTCCTTCATATTTCAATTTTTCCCTCAGAGATTAAAATTTAAAGCAATTAGGGAGAAAGCAGAGATGTGGGAGAAGAGGAAGAGATTAGCAGTAAGGCTGGAGGGCAAAGGGGATCACATTAGCTTTCAGACCCAAGTGCAGAAGACTGGAGGAAAACAGCGAAGGAAGAGATACAAAGAAGAGCAGAAAAGGACCATGGCCACAGAGAGGCTAGATATCATGTTCATTCATTTAGAAACAAGATCAAATAATGAAGGAAAAAAACCCCAAGATAAATGCTAAAATTAAACCATGACCACCACCACCAGAACAAAACAAATGAAAGAGAGAATTGTTTAAAAGTCCACTCCCAGGTTTGTCTGTGCTGCTAGACCACAGTGGAGACAGAGTCCCTCTCCGTATTGGCTCATCCAAGCAAGCCAGCAGTAGCTTTGGGGGCTGGTGGGCAATCTCAGCAGACCTTGATCTCCTGGCAGCCAGCAGCTGTCAACGCACCTTCTGCAGCCTGAGCCCAGGTGGGAGCTGCTAGCCAGAGGAGCAAATGCTCTGAGTTCTAAGCTTTCTGGCTCCTCTCCAGAATGGTTCCTCACTTGTCACTCTCTCCTGTGAGACAACTATACCCTCAGCACCCACCACCATCTAATGCAGCCCTTCATGTCCAGTGCTCCCCTCCACTGCTGCATCTCTCCATGAAGGTCTCCAGGGTCCCCAGAGCTCACCATGTGCCCACAGGTGTGAACCTCTATTCCCTCAAAGTGAGTCAGTCTCAGGGCAAAGATGTAGCTGTCTGCCTCCTTCTTCCTTCAAGGTTCTGTCTTCACTGTCTTCTTGGGCTGTGGTTGGTGCCTCACATCCTTCCTGTGCCAGAGAACCCTCTTCCCTCCTCCTCCTTCTCCTCCTCCTCCTCCTCCTCTTCCTCCTCCTCCTCCTCCTCCTCTTCCCCCTTCCTCCCCCACTCCTCACCTTGCTATATCCCAGCATGTGGATGGCAGCTCTCAGGGAGGCTTTCTCTGCTGCTTGCCCTTTTTCAGTCTTGGTGCTGCTCAGAACCAAGTATCTTTTCTGCTCATTCTCAGGAGTCAAAGATGAATATTTCTAATTTTGTGTGACACTAAACTTCACTGTTTCTCTGGAGTTACTGGCTATTTATACAAGAGTTTAAACTATCAGCAAATTGTCTAGTAGTTTTGGAAGGCCTCAACAAACCAGTTGCAAAAGTCAAGAAGAATGTATTTTTTTTTTTTACTTCTTATATTTTATTTTTATTTTTTTTTGTTTTGAATATTATTTTATTTTAAAGAGTATAAGCAAAAACAA
>NDGM011177060.1:0-12460 GCA_002564305.1 Octomys mimax | reverse complement strand
CCTTCATTTTGAGTGTCGGGTATTTGTCCCAGCAACGAGAGAAGAGTAACTAAGACAATGGGAGACTCAGATATAAGATCAAGGATGATCTCTATGCACTCTACAACCCTGTCAGGCTTTCCTCCAATAAGAAGAACTCTGCTGGTGGAATGAGGACAGCATTCTTGGAAAAGCTTGATTGTTGTCTGAGTGTTCTCTCGAAGTTCTTTGATTTTAGCACCTTTGACCCCAATAATTCCTCCTGCCAGACTTTGATGAATTAACAGTCTCAATGCACAGTCAAAGTCACTTCCTTTATAGTGTTGGTAACTCAAGCATTCCTCAGCATCAGATTCGAGTGGGAGCTGGCTAGTTGCAGTGGGCGACGGCAACTGGAGCCAGCTGGTTGCAGTGGGTGATGGTAACTGCAGGTCCTCTTCCAAGGTAGGGATGATTCTCTTTAGAATTTCTCCAATTGTTTCAGTATCAGCACTGATACTCAATATGCTCTCGGGGCCACTGCTGTCTGGGACTGAAATGCTGGCACTGTAGTCTGTATGGAGAGCCTTAATGTTCTTGCCTCCTTTTCGTCACTGCCCCAGCATTCTTGCTCGAAAGCAGAATTTGTACTTAGATCTTTTAAATGCTCGCTCCTCTTCCATATGTTCTGAGGATGTTTACCAAATTCACCACTGGTTTCAGTGTCGCGAAAGGTTTCCTCTGGCTACTCGGTTTCCATTTTCTTATATTAAATGGACACATCGTCTATACGCCACAAACAAATGGGATCAGGCAGGACGCCAAGGTTGGTGCAGCAGAGAAGTGGAGGATAATGGCGGCCGCAGTACCTTCACCCGGAGTGCTCTCCTCCTCTCTCATTTGCTCGCTCCCAGGGCCCCATCTTGACTCTTCCAGTTCTCCATGTGTAAAGTTTTAACCATGGTTAACATCTCCTTTGTTTCCTTCAACCACTTCATCAGGGAACCTGGTGAGCTCCGCCTCTGAAGCATGGCCCAGGTCTGACTGCCTCACTGTCATCTCTGTGCCTCACTGGGCCCACACCACCAACCTCTGCCAGCTGTGTCACACCAGTGACCTCCAGCCATGATCTGCTCAGTGTTCTGCTCTGCCTCTGTTCTTTCATGCTTGCCAGCCATGTGCTTCATCCTGGTTACTGAGAGGGTCCTAGATCCGTGGACAGGAGACACCATGCGAAGTTGCCAGCAGAGGTCAGAGTGCTGCAGTCCCAAGCTGGGGACAGCAGAGCAGTGAGAAGCTGGACAAGGCACAGGGCAAGTCTTCCTCCTTGGAAAACAGCTCAGTGGACATCTTGACTTCAGATTCCTGGACTCTAGAAAAGTGACAGAAGAGAGCTCTGCTACGTCAAGCAACTCAGCATGTGGCAAGTTCTTACAACAGCCCTAGAAGATGAAGCCCCATGACCTGCACCTCCAAGGGGATTAGAGGCAAGGCATGTGGTGCTATGGGTGCTCTGGGCCTCCCTATTTGCAACTGTAAAGTGTCACAATTGTACCAACATCCTATGGTACAAATCACTGTAATGATAAATTGTGACGCATGTCTTATAAAACCAGGTGTAGGTGAGTGTTTGAAAGGCTGTTTTTCAAAGAGGATGTTTTTGCCATTGTTTCAATAAATATTAAAACAATACATAAGTTTATAAGAGAAAAAATTTATTTTTTAAATTTTATTTATTTATTTGTATTTTAGGGTAGGATCTACAGGGTGTTCAGGGTCTCACTACTAGATCAGACTCAGTGATCTGCTTGTTTACAGCCTCCTAAGATCTGGGATTACAGGCATGTGCCACCACGCCCAGTTTCTACTGCTGTCTCAGTGCGCCCCGGAGGCAGGGCTGGGATGGCAGGCCTGGGGATCAAACTCCTGGGGGCCCCTGTGCCTGCTTGCAGGCACTTTAATCTGCTGAGCTATTTGGATGGCCCTCAAGAGAAAAATTTTAAATCTGAATTTTACACCTGTACCTACAGCCACACTGTTCTGGAGAGTTACCCATGTTCCTTTGCAGATTTGATACTTACATTTCACTGCCGGGTTAAGTCTTAGGTCCACCACCCCTGAGCCCTGTGAGCTGAGCTCAGCCTCCTTGTGCCTCAGTTTCTCTCACTGCCTAGATGATGATTACAATGACCTCCAGCAACCTGGCTAGGATGGAAGGGGCCACCTATGAGGAGCACAAGTCCCTGGGCCTGGCATAATGTCTATATAGGAAGAGGAAGACATAGGGCCACTGAGCCCCAGGGACCCCACCAGGTGTTAGCAGAGTCTGGCACTCAGAGAGTGCTCATTCATTCACATGTCATGTGTCTCAGGAGACAGGGCACCCTTGGGCTGCTGCATGGTGCCCTCCCCTCTCAGTCCCAGGCTGGCATGGGCAGCCCCAGCCCCACCCCTGCTTCCACAATTGGTCCCTCTTTGCTCTTCTGGTGCACAAACGCCACCTCTCCCAGGAAGCCTCTTTGGCCTGGGTGAATTTTGGCAACTCCTGGCCCTCTCCCAGCCCTGACTTCTCCCACTCACACCGCTAAAGCCACCCCATACTCTGCCAGCTTCTGTGCTTCAAGTTTTGTGGAGGTTAGCCTTGTCTTACCTGATCCTGTGGCCCCTGCTGAGCACAGGAGGCAGAGGCAGGAACAATGCTCACGAACCGCAGGGATCTTTTCCCTTCCTGTCCCCAAGCCTCCTGGGATTCCTTCCATCACAGCACTCATCACAGTCCTAGTCTTCACTCTTGCTGTGCATGGCTATCGATTCATATAGATATGCCAGTCAGCTATTTCTATGATAATCCTTCCAAACAAACATGCCCTAACCTCAGCGGCTTAGGCCAACACGGTTTTTCTTGTTGATGAGCCATAGGTGTGCCCCAAGATGCACGAGGGGTCCCAGTCTGCATCTTGGGCTCTCGTTCTGGGAACATGGTCTACCTTGGGCCAGCTCTTCTTGTGGTAGATGGTGGAGGCGTGACTGTGGGCACCCGTGCGGCATCCCTTAAATCCTTCGTGCAGGACTGGCACATTTACTTCCTCCTACAAACCCACAGCCACATTCTACCCCGGTGTCATGAGGGGCCTTCTTTATGCTGCATTCAGGATGTGGCCCCATGCAGCCAGGCCACACCACAAGCGCTTGGTGGTGGAGCGAATGGCGGAACTCGTTTCCCAACCACTTACTTCACGGTGCTAGAAATACCACCTGATTGAATCAGTAGCACCCTGCCAGGCCAGCAGCCAGCCTACATCACAAAGGCAAGGCCAGGGGACCGGTAGTCAGCCCCACAAGTGGGTGGTTCAGGCCAAAGACTTGGGCTGCCCGCCGCTGGATGCCGTGGGCTCCAGGTTTAGCTCTTCCGGTGGCCTGGAGGCCCACAAAGCAAGTCCTTACCTGTGCTCCTGTGCTGCCCTGGGCGTCTTCCTGCAGTGTCAAGAGTTCTGTTTTTACATGCAGGTCTTCACTCCGTTTCTATTTTCTTTTAGTGCAGGGCGAGCCATAGGATTTAGTTTCCATCTTCTGCAGATAGATCCCAGTTTTCCAGTACTGTTTGCTAAAGAGAATGAACGTTGTCTGCTCTAAAATGTGGGGTGGGTGGAGGTTTCTGGGCGGCAGGTCATTTGGGCTAGAAAAGAATTTTGTGAAGAGACTGTGATGTCTCTAAGCCCTTCGTGTGTCTTACTGAGATTTTTTAAAAATGAGAAACAAAATTTGGAGATTGGAGAAAATGTTTATAAGGAAAAACAGGAAAAGAAGAAAAGATTTAAGAGGACAGGCAAGGGAAAGAAAACAAAAAAGAGATAAGAGAAAGAAGAGAGGAGAGGAGAAGAGAGGAGAAAGAAGAGGGAGACGGGAACACCCAAATCTCTTTCTACCAAAGCAAGCGCCCAGCAGATGGCGGGATCAGGCCAGAAGATGCCGCCGCGCTCCGGGAGGCCGGGTGGGCGGCCCTGCGCGGCCAGGAACGTTTGGCGCTCCTTGAGGAGCCCCGGGCAGGCACCACCCGCCCGGCCCTTGGGCCCGGACACCATGGCGCCCCTGTCCTTAGAAGGCCGGGTCCCTCGTCTTTCTCACACCTCTCCGAGCTCCCGTAGGGGCGCAGGAATCAGAAAGGAACCCTGCCCACCCCCCCATCCGAGCCCGTGCCAGGCAGTTTGGGGAAATCCCGAGGCCCACGCCTGGCTATTTCCAAGGAGACTAATTCCCAGGGGGCAAACCAAGGCTCGGGCTTCAGTTTCCCGTAGAGAGGACTCAAATTCGGTCCGACAAGGGCGGGGCCCTACTTTCATTGAGTCGGATGTCTAGGAACACACAAAGGAGCGGCGCGTGTGCCGGACGCGGGCAGACAACGCGAGGTCGCGCGTCCACCAGGGAACCCGAGGGACCCAGGCGCCTGGGCTCAACGAGGACGCGCTCCGCGCCCCCACCCGGGGGACCTCGGCTCGCATCGCCCCAAGATGGGGAGCAAACACTTCTTTCTTTCGGATGGCGGCAAGGGGGCGTGGATGGTGGAGCGAGTGATATTCTGGTCCGGCGGGCCCACAACAGGGTCCCGAGCCACGGTCTCCGCCAACTCCGCCCCCCCCCCCAGCCGCACTGGGGCTGCGCTCCTCGGCCGCGCCCCTCTGCTCTGCCCTCGCGCCGGTGCGTCCCTCCCCTAGCTCTCCTCCTCCGCCTCCTCCGGCGTCTCCCGCCCGCTGCAGCCCGCGAGCGCGCGGCACGGTGGCCCCGGCGCAGGGAGTCCCCGCTCCCGAGCCCGCACTGGCTCGAGGTGCTGCTCCCGGGAGAGCGCGGCTGGGGGCGCCCGGAGGAGGGGGCGCGGCGGCGCGGTCCCCGCCCCTGCTTGGCGCTCGGCCCGCTCGGGCTCCGCGCTGCTGCGACCTGAGCTGGGCGCCCGGCCGCGTCCCGCCCCCCGCTTCCCCGCCGCCCGCTGGGCATGTAGCAGCGGCAGCAGCTGCGGTTGCCGCGGCGGAATATGGGCGGGAACCACTCCCACAGGCCCCCAGTGTTTGACGAGAATGAAGAAGGTAAGAGGGCAGGGGCGCCGGTCCCCGCCCCCGCCCCCGACACCCTCTAGCTCGGTGACGGCGGGCTCTGCCTCTCCGCCATCCTCTGTCGCGCGCCGCGGGGCGCGGGGACCCAGGCGCTGCTACATCGTGGCACGGGTGGAGGGCCGGGCGGGTGCCAGGCGCCGGGCTTCCACTGGGGCGCCTCCCGTGCGGGCATTGCGTGCCCTGAGGGGGCCGAGGCGGCAGAGCACCGAGCTGGGGTGGCAGATTCGCAGACAAAAGCGGGCCCAAACTTGGGGTGTCCAGGGAGGACTTGGCTCGGGCAGCTGGTCGGGGTTTTGCGTGCCTGAGGTGTCTGGGAAGGCAGAGCTGCCTTCAGAGCTTGAGGATGGAGGAGGTGGTGTGGCTGACGGGTGCACCTGTGTGTGTGTGTACGTGTACGTGTACGTGTGCAGTTGTCCAACCCCATTCGGACCAGTGCGTGGCCTAGGACAGTTTGAGGAAACTTTCTTGGCTACATTCCATGTCCCCGAGGAGAGCATTGCTGGCCTGGCCTCCCTGGTGGAGGAGTGGGGGAGGCCAGCCTCATCGGAACCCGGGAGGTTCGGGTCCTGGTGGCTTAGCGCCATAAAGTTAGACGTTCTGTCCAGCAGAACCTTCTGCCGGTGCTGTGTGTCTCCTGATAACTTGTTAACCTCACGGAAACACCACTTCCCTCACCTGGAGGCTGAGCGCGTGAAGTACTGGCCGCTCGCATAGTGAATTAAGCTTAACCACTAACAATCAGCTTGAAAGTGCCCAATAAATCGGCTCTGTACGCGTGTTGCTGGTTTTCTGCTCCTAACCCCCTGCCACTAAAGCCTGGCTCTGCCTGGGCGGACTTCCACGCCCGCTGTGCCCGAGGAAGGCAGAGCAGGCAGCGCTGAGCTTTGCTGTGGGCCACGGCACTGTTCTGGGGTCCCCCCATCGTGCCCTATGACACAGGTGCTGCTGCCACCCGTGTGTTACAGCTGAAGAAAGGGGCTGCCCTTGTCACAGCTGGCCCTGGGGCAGGACAGCCCACCCTGCAAGATGGCTTGTCACTTCTGCTCAGGACCCTGCTCTGCGTGCACAGAACTGGCTCCTAGAGGAGCGCAGGTCCTGGGTGCTACTCAGACGCCCCAGGAAGCCCCGTCTGCAGCATAGCTGCGCGCAGCAGCAGAATGAGAGAAGCCAGGCCTGCCGTGTGCGCCGGGCCTGGGCACCCTTTCCTTGAAGCATTTTCTTCTCTGGTGGCACCAAATGACTGTCCCTGGTTACCAGGCCAGTGAGGGGTCAGCGCAGAGTGTGGGAGGCCCAGAGAGGCTCACAGTCTTCCTTGCATTTGGTCTGGAGTGTGGGCAAGTAGGAGCTGGATGGGACCAGTGCGGAGGCTTTTGGAAGAATCTCGTGTGTCCTAGAGGGCCGCCCGCGTGGCCTCACTCCCAGTTTCAGGTGTTCCCACTTCAGCCTTCCAGCCTGGGCCCAGGTCTTGCTCTAGGTAATTTTAACAGATTCTTGTCTCTTTTCTCTTTCATTTTATTTACAGAGAACACTTGCTGTCTTTGTATTGACGACTGCCCTTTATCCCAGAAAATGTGCTTTAAAATATTTATTGGCAAAATCTTTGTTTTCTTGCAGCTGACCTTCTATTTCCATGCTGTGCTGCTTCATCCTGAGGGTGGGCTGGGCCTGAGGTTGAGTATCTGTTTGGGTGCTGGTTGAAATCCAAGGTTGGGGCTCTCAGGCCCAGTGAAACATGAACTTGTTGGATTTTGCTGGAGTATTTCTCATGGATTCCCTGTGCAAGCACAGCGCTATTTGGCACCAGCAGACTTACTTATTTCCTTAGCTTCCATGGCTCACCTTTCGGGTACCTCCTCCCTGCACTGGGCACCAGGAATGGAGGGAAGGTGGAGTGTGTCCAGCCCCGACTGTAGTGAGGGAGTCGGGGAACACCTTCTTTAAGACCTGAATGGCAGGTGCAATTTTGGCCAGAATGGAAGGTGTTCCCTGGGGGAAAAAGTGGATGGCAGCAGAGAAGGGACAGTTCAGAAGGAGGGAACAGACTGTGCAAATGCAGATGGTAAAGAATGAACTTGGCCCTTCAGGGTGGTACCAAGGGGTGGTGGCTACCCCTGTAATGTGGGCACAGAGGCTGGAAGGCATAAGTGCTAGGTCAGCCTTAAGGGATACGATGGCTCTGTGAAGGTGCTCGAGCTTGTCTGTACAGGCATTCTGGTGTCACTGCGGGATGGAGGTACTTTAGAAGTGACACAGTCGGGTGAGTATACCCTCTCTCCCGAACCCTAGTTGTCAGGTGGCTGCGAGGGCAGACGCTGGCCTGACCAGGCAAGTGGGGCTTGAGTACCTTAATGCTAAGCAAGCTGAAAGCCTGCTGTGCCATGACCACCTCCGCTGTGAGGGCAAAGCTGGGCTCAGCATAGACATGCTCCCTCGATCAGGCCAAGTTGATATACAGGAAAGCCAGGGGAGCTCTGATAAGGGACGGGAAGAGTCCTGCCTAGGTCCCGTGGCAGCGTTTCTCTCTTCTGGTGGTGCATGAACAGCCTCTTGGCTGGCGATGGCAGCTGAGATTTGGTGGAAGGTGGCCCTGTTGCCCAGCGCCCTTGAGTTGCAGATAACAGAAAGCAACATGAAGTGCCCCTGAGGGAATTAATCGGCTCTGGCCACTTCACAGCACCCATGGTCACTACCATTCTGCTTTGCACGGTGGTCACCACTCTGGCATAGATGGCTGCAGTGGCTCCTTCATGATCCTGCGCTGCTGCTACCTTCTTTGTGGTCACTCATTGCAGCAGACCGGTCAGTTCTCTACTCGGTCCACACTGTCTGGCCCTGCCCTCTGGCCCAGGTGCAACTCTTGAAGGAGAGAATAAAAGCTGCCATCTTTCTAGGTGCACATCGGGCCCCCCTTGGACCACACTGCCTCTGGCACCACCTTGCATCCCTCCCTGAGTGCCCGGCCCTGTGGGGCTGCATGGGGCCTTTACGGAGTCCCCGATCTGAATTGGCGCACCAGGGCCTCCCTTGCTTCATCTCCCGCCACCTCTTCTCGATGGTTTTACTTATTTTCTTAGTTCTTGTGCCTTCCTTCCTATGCTCGGTTGCAGATGCCTTAAAAGCAGTGGTTTGTATATAACTGTTTGTCTCCTCCTAGATAGTTGCAGGATCCTCAAAGTTAGGAAGCTTGTGGATTGGACCCAGCGTTGTGGTCCTAAGCCTACAGTACCACCTGGACTAAGAGATGCTCTGTAAATTTTTGGTGAGTGAATGAATGAATGAATGCAAGTGTTAGTCTCATCAGCTGCGGTTGGAACTAGGTTCTCACATGACACTGGGCATCCTCTTCCTTGTATCGTCTGCCCTCCTGTGGGCTGGGGTCTTGGGAAGTCTTTTCTGACTCGCACTCCTCCCAGGCTCATAGTCTTGTAGCTCAAGTGTGCAGAGAGTCTTTCTCATCATGTTTGCTGAGACTGTCAGAGGGTGACTTGGGGTTATCTCTGACTCAGTCTTGGGGTACCCTTGAGCCAAATTTTTAACCAGGGAGAGCCCAGCGTCTCACTGGCCAGGCTGGGTCCCAGGCCCACTCTTGGAGTAGGCATGGACTCAGCTCCAGTCAAGGGATTTGGGCAGAAGGTGCATAAGAAAAATTGCCCCAAGGAAGACTAAAGTATCACAGGGACAAAGGTGAGGGGTACTTTTGAGCAGAAACCCATGTACTTCGGCGCCTGTTACCATTGTCTTCTTTGCTCGGAGCACTTTGGCTTTTCTCACTCGCTTGTTAGTCTCAAGTAACTTTCTGTTGCTGTAACAAAGTGCCTGAAACAGCCAACTAAGAAAGAGCGGGGCTTCTTTGGCTCACAGTATTGGAGGTTTCATTCCAGGACTGACTCTACTGTGGTTTTGGGGCTGTACAGAGGTGCACATCTTGGTGGGAGTACAGTAGAGGAAATCCAAGAAGTGAAGGAGTGAGGAAGAGACCAACCACAGGGCCTCAAGGACAGCAAGTCCCCAACTAGGCCCCACCTTTGAAAAGCTCCATGCTTTCCAGAAGTACCCTGGCAACCAAACCTTTAACACGCAGATTTGGGGAACATTCCCTGTCCCAACTGTAGCCACATTCACTTTTCCCACTAGACTGTGGGGCCTTAGAGCAGCAGTCTCTTCTTTTCCATCTTTGTATCTGAGAGATCTCGAGCAGAGCCGCTGAAGGTATATGGCAGCTGTATTTTGACAGAGAGCTATTTCTTTTTGAAAGAAAGATGAAAGCAGACACTTACTGGGGGCCGATTTCCTGTGTCTTTCTGAGTTCTGAAGCCTTCAGGAAACCGCACATACGTCAGGTCTAGGACCAGTCCAATTTGTTTGGAAAGCATGCTGCGGATTTGAGACTAGGATGGCCTTCCTCCTCCTGTAGCTCAGCCTCCCCCTTGGGACTCAACTGTACAGAGACCTGAACACGCAGATTGGACCTTCTGCCTCCAGCAGGGGGTCCTGGTTATGGTGCCCAGAGGACCCCTGGGAAACTCCTGCAGAAACAGTGACTGTCACAACCAGGGCGTCAGACTATGAGATAGCAGGACTTGGCACATCAGTTCTTTGCATCCAGAGAGAGAGCAGAGCTTTTCCCTGTTCCTGCTTTAGCAGCAATGGGGTAGAGGTGGCTGTGCCCCTCAGAGGAGGGGAATGTGTTGACGAGGAGGCAGGATTTCTGTTGAGTCCTAAAGGAGGGCGTTAAATGCCTTGAGAGAAAAGGGATCTGCAGTTTGGGAGGATCAAGCAGCATAAGTGAGCCTGAGCTTAGGCATTTCTTAGGCTGGAAGAATTGGGAGGAACAAATATTCTTAGTAATATACAGTTAATCTGAAATTGGGGTTTGGGGCAGTCATGCACAGAAATGGGGAAGACCTTCAGGTCCTGCTACTCTGAGGGGATTAGCTAGTTCAGACAACAAGAAGACAAGAAGTTTAAAGTATAAAGACAAGAAGTTTAGGATGCCAGACCTAAACGATCCAAGAAGAGAAGCAGGTTATTCTAAGCCAGAGCCAGCCAAGAAAAATTCAGAGGTTGTTACCAATCCTGGATTTTTTCTCACCTCTGCCCCACTCTCCAGTGTCCTTATGTATTGAAGATTCTGGCCTCTTGCTCACTTTACAGAGATGCTGCATCTATGAAGGTACTCCTGGAAGTGTCCCATCCTCTCTACGAGGGACACTGCCGCTGTTCCCTGGTGTCTTGTTCTCCTCTACTTCCATGCATGCAAAGTGAACTGTCCCTTCCCATGCCCAGGAAGTTGTCTGGGGACATACGAGTGCCCTTACGAGTGGAGTGGGTGAGTGGAGGTGATGTGCGTCCCAGCTGGCGAGCACTGAGAACTTCGGGGTGTCGCCTCACACAGCTCCATCTTGGCGCAGCTGCAGTGACCTAATGGTGGAGCTTAGTTCAGCTTGGTTCCCAGAGCTAGAACAACACAGACCACAGGTTGTGCCCTCCACCATGCAGGCCCTACTGGGACAAGACAAGAAGGACACCTTTGCTTTCCTGACATGTTCACGATGGGGTCACAATTCGTATGTCTCACTGCCAGGCGGCTTGGACTACCTGTGGTACCTGCATGCCTGACCATCGGGTGACTTTATATTAATTTTATTGTGAAAGACCGATCAAAGTGGTTAGATCCATTAACACAATGAGGCAGCGCAAGTCAGGGAAAGGGCCAAGCTGGGGAGACTTGGGTTTGCACCCGGCCTCTCCTGACAGGCACACTGGCAAGCAGCCTTCTCAAGCAGAAAGCACTGTTATTTCATGGTTACCTCTTATGCTAATTCCACTGTAATTGTGTACATGCTTTATTTTACTGACGACGTTTCTTTCACTCCTGATTTTCCTGCACTTTATCACTGTCGGGATTGAGGTTAACCAAAGGATTTTTATGCATCTATTTAGCTGAGGTACAGATTTTTTTCTTTTATTCTGTTCAGATTGAAAATTGTATTGGTTTTAAATGTTGCGTCAAGTTTTCATTATTAGTCGAACTCCACTTCATCGTGATGTGATACATTCTTGTGTTTGATTTGCTAAGTTCTGTTTGTCATTTTCATAGGGAGATATTTGGAACTCTGCTCCAATCCACTTGAAACATAAAATAACTACCCTGAAAATGTACCACTTAACAAAACTAACATGGAGGAATGTAAACATCAGAAAATTTCTGTACTTTTCTAACTGTTGAATCTGTAACAAAACTTTTAAATGAAATAAAGTTTAGATACAGTGTTCTTCCTGTGGCCTAGATGTCTTCACAGGTGAGTTAGTTCAAACATTGGAACTAGTGATTGCCCTCTACAAGCTCTTCTAGAGAACGGGAAGAGAGTGCACATTTCTGACGGCTTTCTGTACTTTTCGCACCCTTACTGAGGTGAAGTTATCTGACCTCATTAGAAGGACTGGGGTGTATCCCGTGTCTTGTTTTCTGGAAGAGTTTGTGAAGGAGTATTATTTCTAAGTTTCAAACACTTTGAAATAATATTTATTATTTTTACTTAATGCCATTTCCCATTTTTATAAGATCTATAATAACATCTCCTTCAATTTTGATTTTGGCAGTTTATGCTGTTCTTCGTTTCTTTTTATTAATTAGTTTCCATTGGCTCGTCAGCTTTCTCTTGAAATGCAAAAATAGACATTGGCCGTGATTTTTATTTGCTTTCTCTCCGATGCATTGGTTTCCTTTCTAACTGTAATTGTTCTCTTCTGTACACATTTTGGATTTAATTTAATTTACTGTAGTTTTCTAGATTTTTGAGGTCTTAGATCATGAATTGCATTTACTCACATTGGACTTTTTACTCCTTATTTCACTGTTTCTTTTGAAATTTTTTCCCTTTGGCGGAAGTGTTTCTTAAGCATTTCTTTTAGTGTATGCCTACTGGTAACAATTTTTCTCTTTCCACTCATCTGAGTGGAAATGTTCCTAGGTAGCCTTTATATACAAATATGTATTGTGTTGACTATCTTAAATTTGATAGTGGCAGTTTTTTCCTTCAACGGTTTGAAAATATTTGACTCTAATATCTTTTATCAGCCATTGTTTCTGATGGAAGCACAGCCGTTAGCACTCTTTTTTGTTCATGTTAAGCATATGTTTGTTTCCTCTGTGGAGCTGCTTGTAGGGTCCATCTGAGAAATCCAATGCAATAGGCAGAGGATTGCTGTTCTGTTTTTTTTTTTTGTATGGGGCTGGTGCTTCTTAGATCTATGACTAAGTGGCTATGTAAGTTCTTTAGGATTTTTCTTTTGTCTTCTGATATTGGTTCTAAAATTTTTTCTTTTTTTAAATTTTTATGTGTGTGTGTGTGTGTGTGTGTGTGGCCAGCTCAGCCCACCAGGGGGCGGGGCTG
>NDGM011177059.1:0-21491 GCA_002564305.1 Octomys mimax | reverse complement strand
CACACAATATTGGTTCATAGTTCTGGAAGTTCATGGTCCAAAAGCAGCTTCTGGTGTGCCTTTCTTGCTGTGGGAGTCAGGGGAGCATCCTCCCATCCCTCTCCCTGTTCTTATCAAGCCACTAGGATTCAATCATGGAGGTCCCACTCTGATGATCTTATCAAATCCTACCACCGCCCAAAGGCCCCACTTCTGAACACCACAGGCAGATTAAGTTTCTACCCACTTCATACCTCACAATGGAGATTAAGTTACAATACATGAACCCCTGAGGGACACACTCAAGCCATTGCACCATGTGATTACACTTAGCAGAAAAACCTGACACAACAAAGGGGAGGGGAGGCCAGAGACACAGACAGTGCTGGATACTGTGGAACTGGAAAGGAAGGATCTTTGAGAGACACTTGGAAACTGTTTCTCACAGTCCAGAGTGGCACCTGAGAAGACATTTATTGTCTTCAGTCTTTTACTACAATATTAAATGAATAGCTATAAAATGCTTACAGGGATGCTTTAGGCCTCTGCTGCCTCAACCCCAGTATTAGGAAGAATGACAGAGGTCTGGGGATCAGAGGAGAGCATAAACAGTGGAAGGGACCTGCTGCTTCGCGACTACAGACTCAAGGCCAGACTGCTTTATGGGGGAGAGTCTGCCTCTGGTGACGGGTGAGGGCCGCAGACACTGTGGGTTACTCACTGTGCACAGGCTCTCCTTCAGCTGCTGCTGTCTTCCCTCTCTTCAGGAGGAATGTGCTTTTCAAACAAGGACACCAGCCATTTTGAAGTGAGTTAATGATGAGCTCCCAGGCTTCCCAAGGTTTTGAAGATGGCGGTCATGGTCAAGAATCACACGAGTGCCGTGACGGACATGCTATAATTCTCAGGACCTCCTCTCAGCATTACTTTATTACTTTTTAAATGTCTGTAGTAAGAATTATAGGCAGACTTTATTTATTTTTTTGTTTTGTCATTCTCCACAAGGAAATCTCTTTATCTCAAGACTCTGGAAGCATAGGACTTAGTAGTTATGAATGTGGTTGAGCACTCCCAGGCCAGATTCTCTAGGTCTGAGCTATACTACTTGTCAACTGTGTACTTGCGTCAGTTCACTTAACCTCTCCACTCCTCAGTTTCTCCATTTGTAAAAGGGAAAGAGAGTAGCCATACCTACCTCTTAGATTGCTGATAAAGTTTAAATGAGTTTTCTGACATAGAGTAAGGATGCATAAGTGTGAACCATCATTTCTATTCATACCAACTATGGGAAGTAGCCACCAGAATGTATTTTT
This sequence comes from Octomys mimax, assembly GCA_002564305.1. Lineage (NCBI taxonomy): Eukaryota > Metazoa > Chordata > Mammalia > Rodentia > Octodontidae > Octomys > Octomys mimax. The sequence goes on along the minus strand of NDGM011177059.1, from coordinate 20,199 downwards.
TTTCCTCTGAGTGTCATGTTCTACATTTTACTGAAAAGAAATGAGAATCTATTTGCTGTCAAAGCCTGGAATGTTTGTTATCTTACATGATCCTGATCATGATCTTGTCAACTGAATGATCATCTCTGCTTTAAAGAGGAGAATGATGTGGCTCAGAGAACTGAAATAAAATACCACAGATGGTAAGAAGCTGATGTGAACTTGAACCTAGGTCGTAATGATTTTGTTATTCCTGTTTTCCTTTTGCGCTGCTTAATTTTTTCTGGGAATAAATGAAAATTCTGAAAAAGCAAACCAAATGCATATGTGAAGGCTGGAGATTCCACAGAGCCCTGCACTCTCTTCCCACTCTCCTTCCTGCAGCCATTCTTTGAGGTGCTTCCTTATCTTGTTGCCCATCTCGCCTCATGTGACTATGTGAGGAGACTGCTCTAGAGAGAGAGAGAGGCAGCTTGCATAGATTCAGACATCCCTCCCTCTCCTTATCCTTTCTACTGTCTCATTATACCCACAGTTGTACAGTAGTCTTCTGCCTTAGTAAGATCCAAAAAGTACCCACACTGACCCCAGAAGCACCAAAAGGAGGGGTCCAGACCCTTTAATGTCCTTCCTACTCTTCCAGAAAGCTTGGCATCTTCTAGAAGGATTAGAACTTTTGTTTTTCTGTAAATGTCTTGGGCATCTTTTGGATGAAGCTCACGAGTATTTACATCTGGGAAGTTTTAAAAGTCCTCATAACTTCCCTGGGCATCATTAAGAAGTGGACCCATTTGAGATTGCACAACTCAACTTGTAAACACATGCTAAGGATGACCCTCATTCTTTATGGAGAAACCCATAAAATCCCTTCACATTGGCAGTTGGATGGAATATAGATTTGCAGATAACATTTTGGGACCTTATGGGAATCAGCCCTATTTTTCCTGTATGCTCCAGCCTTCCCTTTCAATTGTGGTGAGCGGTCCTTTATGATTTATTACCACACCCTGAAATTACAGTCATTTTGAAGAACATGCATGTACATTAATATACACTGGGTTGCTTTTTGCATATTGTACTCCAAGCCCATGCATGCAGGAAGACAATTACCGCCCTACCTCAAGCCTCCTGAGTATGTGATCAAGACTTATTATTTTCCTGATTCTCATCCCATGCACACCCTTTGTGTCAGAACAATGAATGGAGAGCAAAGTACTGCAGGACACCGAAGGGAGGCAGAAGCCAAAAAGCATGCTGAGAAATTTCTACTAAAAAGGGAAAAATTTTGCTAAAGATAATTTTTGATAGAGCTTTCCTCTCCGATGACTGAGAGACTATGCTTTTTGTTAGGTCCATTTATTGCATCATGATCCCTGGGGTCTGCTGGAGACTTACACTTTTAGGAAAACTCACTTCTACAGACTCTTATGGTTGTAGAGAAAAATTAAAGTCAGTAGGCCCATGAATCATAGTTTTAAAAGTCTACTTGGATATTTAGATTCTCATAAAATGTAAAAAGAGAAGAGACTCGTGTCATTTCAGAGCTGGAGAAGATCATGGAGCGCTTGGGGTCTGTGTACCCCAAGCCCTTTCTTCTACTTCTGAGGCTACTGGGCTTGATGAGGCTGAGTAATTTATCCAGATTAGAGGGCTGTTGGGAAAGGGAGAGAGTCCACACTAGAAGAGGCCTCCTACCTTTCATATCAGTATATTTTCAAATTTATTGTACATTACTAATCATCTGGAAATATGTGAGCCAAAGTATGAACTGTGTATTATAAATGTGAGAATCTTGGCCACAGAAGAGACCTTGGTGGTTGTCTGGTACCATCTTCCCTCCTGATGCAAGAATCTTTTTGGGGGGCACCCTTGACACATGGCCCCTAGTCCTGACTTAACTCAAGTTCCAGGAAACTTAGCACTGTACAGGGAAGCTTGTTTTGCCTTTGGGTATCTCTACATACTAGCACATTTACTTGAAAAGAGGTCACATTTGTGTCTTTGAAGAGCCTTCCTACAAATGGGAAGGGTGGCCGGAAGTGAGTGGCCTAGTACTGGTGACAGGGGAGAGTTTGCCTCTTTTCTCATCTTAAAAGATGAGACAATAATACTCACCTTAAAGGGCCATTGTGAACGTCAGAGATGCAATTTATAAACCATCTACCATAGTGCTTGCTTCAAAATAGATACTCAGATTGTAGTTAGTATTGACTTTTATCATTACAATCCAATGTTTTGAATTATAGAGCATTGCAGACTTTGTCTAATCCCACAAATATTTGAAGGCAGTTAACATGACCCTCTAAGTCTTCTCTGCTTTAGACTAAATATTTCCTGATTTTCTACCATTCTTCCTGCAATGCATTTTGGATTCATTCACTGCTTTCATTCTCTCCTATTTGTCAATTTCCCCTTTAAAATGTGGTGGCCAAATGTGGTCAATCTAAGTTATTCTGCAGCAGGATAATTACTTCCCTTGATCTGGATATTTCACTGCTCTTAAAGCATCCTAGATTTATGCTAGCATCCTTGGAAGACAGATCACATAATTGATCTGAGGAAAACCTGATTCTGCTATTGGGAACATTGGCCCACCTCCCAACTTCGTGTCAACTGCAGATTTGACAAGCATGATTTTTACATCTTCTTCCCAGCTGTTGATAAAAATATTGAACAAGAAAAGGCCAAAGGTTGAACTTCAAGGATCACCTCTGATCCTTGCCTTTCTACTGACAGTCAACCAGGGTCACCAGTGGTGAAATGGCAAAACTAGTTTCAAACCTACTCACGTGCTCTATCAAAAACAACTTATCAAGATCCACTCACATTTTGGGTCTTGCAAATTGTATATTTAATTTTTCTGGAGCACTATCCATTTATCAGTTAAAACAGGTTTTGAATCTATAATTGGGACAATGTGACCTAAGAAAATAATTTCATGTTTGAGTTACTATGTAATGCTTAAAGAAGAAAAAATCACCTTCTCTAAATGTGAGATGATAATGATTTTGCTGGGTTGTTTATTTTTCCAAAATGTTTTGAAATTACTCTCTGAGTCTGGGAGAGAGGACGGAAGAATGTGCTCATGTTTTGTGGGAGGAAGAGAAAAGGTTATTGAAGGGTAAGAATATGACATTCGGGAGCCTTTTCTATCTCTTGTCTCCAGATCTCAGAGACAAAGAGATTACCTAGAATATTGGTGGGGACATTTGACTTGACTGATGTATGCATATGTGTGTATGAAAGTATCACACCAAACTCTCTTAGTATGTACAATTAATCTGCATTAATATGCTTTCTAAATGTAAAAAAATTGTTGGTGGGAGAGAATATAAAATATATTCCCAGATGGTAATTTTTATCCTTTCCAATCATTATGAGAAAACGAACATTCTTTAGCTTTTGTTTCGAGAGGTAGCTGTTCCTCTTTTATTGAACATACTTTTCTTTGAAGAAATCAGGTCTGTTTCCTTGTGCTGTAGAACAAGGCCAGCTTTCCTCAGTTTTTGTGGTGGATATAAAAATTGTTTGTTGATCAGTTGCACTAAAGTGGTCGAAGATTGGAACTTCATTTTCAGTGTTTTCGTTCAAGGGCTCATTTAGCATTTTTCAAAGGCTTTCCTCACCAGTCTACACACTGTGTGACTTTTAAAATACTGACCCTGTGTGTTTCTCCAGCCCGAAGTGGAACAAGTGCCATACTACCTAAAACTCTACCATAATGAGCATAATTTTAGATTGCAAGGTGAACAGACAGGACAATAGCACACCCTCCAAAATTCACCAGAGATAAGCTTTTATCATCCTGGGATTTCCAAGAATACTTTCTTATGTTCATTCATATACCCTGTATTTGTCAAGTACTTATTTTTGCCAGCACTGGCCTTCACAATGGAGACACAATGGAGCATAAAATTAGATTTAGTTCCTTTTCTGGTTGTGCTTACAAATGAGGGAGGAAATTGCTACTTAACAGATAAGCAAAGACAATTATCAACTATGGAAAGCCCCATAACAGAAAAGGCAAAAGTGTCCAGCACTGGGAAGGTGAGTGGAGGCTTCCTTTATGTGATGCTCAGCCTGAGAGCTGAAGGTGGAGTCTGAGCAAAAGCACTGGTGCCAGCAGACAGCACATACAAGCCTTGGTGCAGCAGTGGAACAAGGTCACACTGACAGCAGAAGTCCAGGAGGATGAGAAGAGTCACAGAGAGCTAGAGTGAAGGTGGGGTGAGATGGACCTAGAGGGAGGATGGGCCTCGGAGGGTACACAGAGTGCTTTTGGTACTTTCCAGACTGTGCAAACCCATCCAGTGTTTCCAGGAGGGAGGCAGGCTGTGGAAGCTGTGGGCCATGTGAGAAGTCTTGTGTTTCAAAGAGCTCAGCAGTTATGGGGAGGATGAGGATGAGGAGGAAAAGAGCTTAGAAGGAATGAAGGAGGCCACTTCAGAGTCCATTGTCTGGTCCAAGGAGATGATGGCGTTGGATGTAGATTGGTAGAAGGAGGGATGGAAGAATAGAAAGAAATGGACCAGCCAAATAGCTCACTGGACTAAAGCACCTGCTTAGGCAGGTTCAGGGACCAGGATTTGATCCCTGGTGTACTGTGCTGGCCCTGTCCCCGGGGGGAAGCTGAGCCAGTGACTGAGCCTGGGCGTGGTGGCACACACATGTAATCCCAGTGCTTGGGAAGCTGAAAACAGGAGGATCACTATGAGTTTGATCTGTGTAGTGAGACCCTATAAACCCTATATTAAATACATAAAAAATAAAAATAAAAAAATAATAGAAAGAAATGATGGATTTCTAAAGTAAACTTGGAGAATGCTAATGGGATTTGAAGAGAAGGGCTGTTGCAGATAACTCATACATATTATATTCATTTTATACACTTACATTCTTTATGTATTTAAAGATAGAAGATGGTGCACAGTACACAGCACCATGGAAATAGTTCTACTGAGAGTTAGAAATCCTTCCAGGCTTCAGAACAATGTGACTAAAGGCATGAATAATGTTGATTGCTTTTGAGAATCAAAACAGTGGGAAAAATAATATCTGAAATTATTTACCTCATCAAAACTTCACTAAGACCTGGGGACATAAGTTTGTTAAGGCTCACTTTCAAAAGAAATAGCACAACTACTTCTTTAAGAATCATTTTTACTGAGTCTCTAAATTCTATAAAAAGAACTAAAGCAGACCACTTTCTGCGCTGCCACCCTAATGCCATTCCTCGTTTCCTCTCATTTTACCTGTCCTAACCAGAGTGTTTTCTCACATCAGGAAGACTTCTCAGTAGAGAAAAAGAAGCCTTTGGACCACGTGCACATATAGGCTGGGAGGCTCCCCTGACGACATGGTCAGCTCACAGTCTAAGCTGAGTGCCCAGTTCCCACTTGGAAAGCTGACAAACTGCGTGGTCAGGGCTTAGAATCAGAAACCTGGGAGAAGTGCCACACAATGGTTACTGCCCCCATACCTTACGTGTTATCATCATCATTTCATCCATAGAAACACCAAAGTTCAGGCAGATACCCATTTTTTTTCCTTGGGCAAATTGCTAGTGACATATGTTGCTTTCCTCCCATCCTCAATCCATTGTCTGAATGACCTCTGAAGTGTCCCAGCCCTTCAGGGATGAAGGGCCACAGCTGGCTGCCACAGCGACTCTTGTGTTGCCCTTACCTGTGATTCCAGTTGACCATGCTCTTGCTCTTTCTTTACTGGCTTTTGAATATCTTTATGCCATTTCAGTTCCAGGGCATCCATCTGTCCTTCTTCTCCATAGTGTGCATCCTCTCTTGTCCTAGTGACTTTCTTCTCTAACAAAAACTATTTTTTAAACCAGTTTAAAACAAAACAAAACAAAACAAAAAAACCAATATCTTGTTATTGTTATCCAGGCTATCCTTGAACTCACTGTGTAACCTGGGCTGGCTCCAAACTCTTGCTCCTTTTGTTTCAGCCGTTTGAGGGATGACACAGGGGTACTTTGTATATTTTAGCTCATTTAAAAAATTTTAAACCAAGGGGGTCCCTATTCAAGTTCCTTGAAGTAACTCAGATGTTTCTCTGGCTCCTCAATTAGGTAATTCACGCAGTACGTGTTTGTTGAATGTCTACTCTGCTCCAAGCACCATGGGATAGAGTCTGAGCATAGGCATTCCATATTCTAAAGGAAAAGATAGAAAACGTGGAAGCAGACCAGACAAGCATCGTGGTTCTGTATGTCATTGTTTCATGCAATTGTCAGAGACTGTGTCAAAATACAAGAGAGCATTACACCTTTTCCTCTTGTCATCAGATTTCAGAGGCCCTTTCATCAGTTGAAATCATCCCCATTTCATGGGTTGTTAAGTACCCAGACTGCAATTTGGAAAAGTAGTAGTTTCCTGTAGAAAACTCATACAGTTGGCCACCCTTCTAGGACTGAAAACAAAGCAAAATGAATGCAACCCAGTGTGACTGTCACTTGAAGCAGGGCACAGAGCTAACTTCGCTAAATCACGTATTATGCACTCACCTCAGAAATCACTTTCCAGTGCAACATATATCACACGGAGTCAGGAAAGTATGCACTAAATATCCCTGATGTAAACCTTACTTCAGGATGGCGGCAGAGTGATAAGCAGACTTCAAGGCATTTCCCTTTGTGTTCTACTCTGAGAGTAAGTAGCTATTTTTCATCTCCTCGTAGCTGTAAGTTATAATGTGATGAATGGGCCCAAGGCTTGCCAGAAGCCATAACTTTCTATTTAGTTGACATGACCAGATTCCCAGGCTTGGCCTTTGAGAGCTTGGAAGTAGCATGAAACATTGCCTCCCCTTGACCTTTCTGCTCTGTCTTCCCTGGGCAGAATATCTCAATGCATAATACAGTCGGTGGGGCCATGACGGGGCCTGGAGCTCACCAGCTTGGCAGCGCCCGGATGCCCAACCACGATACCAGCGTTGTGATTCAGCAAGCCATGCCATCGCCCCAGTCCAGCTCCGTCATCACACAGGCACCTTCCACCAACCGCCAGATCGGGTAAGGAGATTCCCCTTGGCTGCCTCTGGGACTTGGCTGGTGCTCAGAGAACACTCTGGACTTTCTCTTTGTTTCTGGTACTCAGATTTGTTGGTTTTCCTTGCTGTTGTGATATTGCCAAGAGCTCAGAGTGATGCTTTTGATGAGAGAGGGGAGGAGTCTCAGTTTGTTGGAAACTGTTTTGATGCTGCAAGTGGAAGAGAGCGAGTCATTCTGTGTCCTTATGTCTTCAGAGAGCATTTGTGAATTTTAAAATGATTGTAGGCAAATGTGTGCCTGTATGGAGGCCCGCACAGAGCATTCAAGACAAATGCTCCACCATGGTAGGACGCTCTCCAGTCTTCCTGCTCCTTGGGTGTGTCCTGCCTTTCTAGGAGCTGCTCCGCTACCACTTGCATTTCCTTTATCTTTCCATAGTCTCTTGCCTCTGACCCTTCTTTGTACAAAAATGATTAGCTCTCCCTTCTCTCTATCTAGGTCCATGCTCATTCCTAGAGCAGACAAGACCTAAGAAGCAGGCTCCCTTCCTCCCATCATTGAGTCCTTGCCATGTATTTCGTGTGGTATGATGGGAATTGCTCCCGGGTCTTGACATCATGGGATTCTACTGGGCAGAGTGTTGAGAGCATCACCAACGTGAGCATTGCCCAGCAGCTTTTTAGAAATTCACTGACTCCACTTCCTTATCTCCAGAATGAAGATGGAGTTTTTGTTTTCTAACTCACAGTAGTAAAGATGAAATAAGGGGTTTACAAAGTACATGGGTTCTTAGGAATAAAAAGTAATAACAATCCAAAAAACTATGATAAATGTGTCCAGTTAGATGCTGACAACTGCTTATTCTGTGTTCCCAGAATCATCTCTTCAAATAAGAAGCACTGTGCTTGGTATAAGCATAGGATTCAGTTTGAATTTCCAGTTGATCGTTGGTCGTGGTGATTTAAAAAGAAATTTAAAAGCTGCTCCACAGTTTGTCAGTGTGTCCATCTACCTTGTTCATGTTGGTAGGAATCCCAAACTGACAGTGAACACTGGCTTATTCCTCAGAATGTTCTAGAATGAGTACCTTGTGTCTCACATTTCTCAGCTCATCAAGTTGGGCTGTGACACTAAGATATGTGGTAGTGATGATTCTCTGAGAATTCCATAGGGACCTTTGATTTCTTCTTGAAGAAACTGAAAGTCAATTTGGCCTTTAAATGTTTGGCTTTGTTGAAAGAAGCCAAAGCTAAATAAGCAAGAATCTTTGGTTAAAATTTTTTTTCTTTTCTTATGATTGTAAAAACAAATGTTGCCATTATCTAGAGAGAGAACCCATGCATACTAAGAGGGCACGATTGATTCATTAAAGACAGCGTCCACTTTTCAAGGGACTCCTTCACTATTGGGGCCTGGCTTTGGGCAGACAATTCACAACTTGGCAGGCTAATTATAAATATTTTATTTTTCTTTCAAGGAGAAAAAGCATAAAATGTGCTAGAGTTTACTAGCAGTTTTACAACATTCCTTCCCCCCTGGAGTTCTCCTGCCTGCCCTCTCCACCCTCACCATCTACCCTGTTGGAGGCCCTTAGTGTTTGCCCATTGTTCCCACAACACTGGTTTTTATGGAACAGTCTTTTAAGGGTTAGCACTAAATTTTAAGGTGGGTGTTGACTCTGTCAACAATTTACCCGGCTGGCCCAGGACTGTATATTTGGGTGACATCTGCAGGCCATGTCACTCTGCTTGGATGAATAGGAGTGTTTCTCTTGCATATGACCCCCCAACACACTTACTCATCCTATTTATTTCCCTACTTGGGGTGTTATATGTCTCTCCTGGTGTGTTCTAGGAGATAATTGTCACTTTTAGAACTCCGTTCCATTGCCAAGCTAGAGGGAGGCTATTTCTTTTCTTCAAATTCTTCCCTGTTGTGCTTACTATGTTGATTCAAACTGATACATCTGTCATTTCCATTTTTCTTCCTATGACCCATCCAGAACTGTGCCCGGATGATCATGGGGTCTCAGCAAGAAAAAGCCCAGCCCATCTCACCAGTGCACTTGGTATAAAACTCTAGGTGGTAACATTTGGGGATAGTTGACTCTTTTATTTCTTTCAGAAAAGAGGAAATGAGTACTTATTTTAAAACATGAGTTTTCTCTGGAGACTGTGTCTCTAAATGAGCATTTAAAATTGCAGATAGCTTTTTCCCCCCTTATTCTATATTTTTTTTTTCCTCTGTGTGTGAGGCTGCACAGAACCATACTGTAGTAATATTCTGATTTTTATCACAACCTCAAGTATTTAAGTGTCAAAATCTGGCCAAGCCACCTGCAAATGTTTGCCATGGCTACTGGCCAACAAAAACAGCAAACAGCAATGAAGGTCTCCATTCAGGCTTAGTGCTTAAGCCGCATCCAGCCAGAAAGGCTGGGACCCACCTGTGCCCACGCACAGCCTCTTGTGCTGCGGCCAGCGGCTGTGCACATGGATGGAACTTTGTGGGAGATGCCACAGCCAAGCTCCTGTTCACCCTTCTTTTCTTTTTTCTTTTTTTAATTTTTTTTTTTTTTTTTTTGCGGAACTGAACTGGGGATTGAACTCAGGCCCTTGTGCTTGCCTGGGAAGCACTTATTCCACTGAGCCATCTCCCCGGCCCCTCACCCTTCTTTTCTTCCTTGTCACCAGTTCTGTGCTTCCATCAGCAATCCCACTTTTGCTCTTTTTCTCTTCTTTCATGCTTCCAAATGTAAACTTAGAGGTCTGACTGTATTAGAAATGATATTGACATAAAAGACTAGAAAGTGGGAGTGGTTGCAATGATCAGTAAAGGCATCATAAGCGTTGGATTGATATTCTTTTGGGGCAGGCACTGAGCCAGAGCAAATCAAAATGAGTGGAAATGTGAAATGCAAAGAAAGAACCTTAAAAGTCGGCAAAGCAGTGACAGATGCAATGCGTATTCCACACGATTCCGTAGTGATCCGTGCTGTGCCTTAGGCTCAGTTGGGTGAAAGTACTGCCATTATCTCAGTAGAAACTCTAGGTGAGTATAAATGCCCCAAATTGCACTTAGGTGGTAGAAAAACACACAGCTCCAGGGTGTGTGGGAGGCATCCCCGAACTAGTGACTCCTTGTGCTCAGTCATACTGGCAGACGCTCTGGCGGGAAGTGTCTTTGGCTGATTGATGGTAGCATGTCAGGAGATAAGGTTCCCAGATGGGGGAGAAAAAAGGTGGGACATGAGCTGCAAAGGAGACAAGAGAGACAGAAAACAAGCATGTGTTAAATAGAGATGAAATTGATTCAGCCTTGAACCAAGTATGTGGCAGTTCCCTAACAGTATCTCTGTTCCACTCATTTTTTTATTCGATATCATGTAACAGCCTCATTAATTCAGGATCAAGTCAGCAAAGCCTGGGAAAAGTGGTGGATGAGCATATCGCAGCAGTGTGAACTCTCTCATTCTCTCTCTGTCTCTGTCTATCTGTCTCTCTCTCTCTGTCTCTGTCTCTGTCTCTCTTGCTGTCTGTCTCTGTCTGTCTGTCTGTCTGTCTGTCTGTCTCTCTCTCTCTGTGTGTGTCATCTTTGGGTCTCTTATGACATGAGACTCCTGCTGGGAACCAATGATTAGATAAGTAGGTGGCTATCGTCTTCACCAACCCCAGCTTTCCTAAATAGCCCTGCTTCTCCTCGTGGGGTCAGGGCAGTAGATAACTCCACCTCAGCCATTCTTCAGGAGAGCAGTGAAGATGAGAGGGAGTGTGGAGCTCTCCAAGAACAGGCAGCAGTGCTGAGCTTTGATGGGTTATGGGAGTAGCTGCTAACATATTCTACAAATTTTCTTTTTCCTTTTTGATTCTTTGTAGGGAATTGGGCAAGTATAGAAGTATACATAAATAATATATAAATATGGTAGATCACTGGTGAGAACTAATAGTAATTGCTTGCAATGCCAGTGTTATGCATCTAATAACAGAATACACAGACTTGCAATATTGTAAGATAAAATTAACCAGCTATATCAGGAAACTTGGATCTACATTCTTCAGAATGTATACATGTGTGCATGAATGCATTAAATTACTTCCTGCTTTTACACCAGTTCTAATGCTAGCATATGAAAGTCCATGTCATGCACAGATTTTGGACATAAACTGCATGCATATGTTTGTAGGAGGCCATAAGCAGTTTAGGTCTAATAGTTATTGAGGCAAATCTTGTTTTATGTAAAGCTAAACAGGTAGCAATGCTTATCATAAATAATATCTACTCTTACCCTGTTTGTGCTTCTGTGTCCCTTTTCTCTTTGCAAGCCCCTGACATGCATTATATCAGGTGTAACACCACAATGTGGCCCCACAAACAAGAAAACCAACCAACCAACACTGTAATAGCTAGAAGAAAAGCTTACTATTCCTCAGGACTTGTTGGTATCAAAAGCAGAGCTACTTTTTCAACCAGGTGGCTTGTGAGGCTTTGTTGTGTGAATTTGTGTTGTCGCCTGACGTGCATCAGGAAGGGATAGGTAATAGAGTGAGGAGCTTGTGCCAGTTGTTGCTCTGAAAATAAAGAAGGACAGAGATTGGTAAATGACACATTTATAGAAAGACATAGTTGAAAGATTGAAGTAACAAAGCAGCTCTGTAAAGACATCTGTGTATAAATCCATTATTAAGAGTTTTTGCAAATGTCTCAAACCAAGCTGAGCATGACTAAGACTGTTACTGTCCACCACAGGCTGGGGGCATCCAGGCCAGCCTCTTTCCTCCTGCTGGGAGTGAGGGGCAGGTCTCTGGTTGTCACTGTGCCTCGTCCCTTAATCAGGACAACTTGAAGCTCCCCTTTGAGTAATTCAGACCAGAAGCCATTATTTCCGGCTTTGTGTTTCATTTAATATCAGGACTATGAACATAGCTTTATTGTTAGAAAGTTGCTGGATCTTTCACAGCCCTGAGAACATTTACGAGGGCCCTTTGGGGGGATGCTTTCTGGGAGGGTTGACAAGCTTAACCATATGGCTCCCGTTAAATCCCATGCAGAGCCTTGAGAAATTACCTCTGACAAGGGGGCCACCAGCCTTCCACTCACAGGGTTTTATGTGTGGAACGAAGCATTAAGTACTGATACTTGAGGAAATATAATGTTTCTTAACATTCAAAGAGTTGTAACACCACATGGCATTGTAGACAGATGAAGCAGGCAGAGGCAGAACACAGGAGCTCATGGCTGGGCAGCCCAAGAAGCAAGACTATACCTCTGAACTCTCCACATCTGCTGCTGCTGCTGATTCATCAGGAAACATCCTGTCTTGGTGTCTCAGCTCCTCATCTGGAGCACAGCAGCACTGGTCTACTTGGCAGGAAAAACAAGTGGACATCACTCCTGGATGGATCATGTCCTTTGTTCAAAGAGTTCTTGCTAGCAGACAATCCTGGAGAAAGGAAAGTTAGTATTTATTGAACACCTACTGGATGGAAGGCCCTGAAGCTTATTTCCTATCACTCTTAGGGGTAGAGAGAAGTTGGCATTACATAACTCAGGTTTTATTTTTTTTTCCAGAAAAGAAGTAGCTTGACCTGTGTCAGCAGCCAGTGAGTTATTTGCCAGGAAAACATTGAATATGGTAGGTTGTCAGATTCCAAAGCTCATGCTTATCCGTGCTGTGGGAGACACATGGGTGTGCGCATAGGAGAGAATCACTTGCACACAGGCCTCGGTTCACACTCAGCATCTGGCTATGGTGTGAAGAGTTCTGTGCCTTCATGCACCTGCAGAACTGCTGGGGTAGAGGTGTGGACACAGCGCGTGGCCAGCAGCTGCCTAGGTCTTGATGTATACAGTTCCGTGGCCCCCTGCAAAGAGGCACTCAGACAGTGTCTTAAGCACATGGAGGCAAATGCTTTCACGTAGAAGAAAACTTAGCTCACCACAGAGAACCACTTGATCTTGTCTATCAAATTTTGGTGCCCTATGCTAAGCTTCTTGTTGTGTAGGAAGTTAACTGTCTTTGGCCCTGTGCAGTGTAAGCTCCAGACCTTTGCCGGTGCATGCAAGGATGGTAATTCTACCTGTGATTGATATCTCTTAGAGAAAGATGTCATTTATGGCTCTTCCAAGAGAGGCCTGGCTCCCAGAGTTCCTGGATCTTCCTCATAAGTGCCTCTGTGTGCATCCCCTGTGTACACACACACACAACTTAATAACTTAAGATCTTCCTGTCTGTGCCTATGGCCTATCTAGACACTTGCTTTCTGTGCAGCCTATTAAGAAGCTATGCCTGGAAAGCAGGCGCTTGCTCTGAGCCAAACCGCATCAGCTCGCGGGCCGGACGGAGCAGTACTGGCAATGATTTCAGCGATCATGGGTTTTCCACAGTTTAGACTTTTGCCACTTAACAGGTTTGTAGCCTTGGCCAAGTGCTCCCCAGGTCTGTTTACCTTCGTTTCCATGTGAAGGGGTTGGGCAAGGGGTTATGTGTGGCCTGGTGTGGTGACACACACCAACAATCCCAGATAGCTACTCCGGAGGTTGAGGAAGGAAGATTGCCTATGAAAGTCCTTGGGTTTGATCCCCAGTACCACAAAAAAGCAAACCAAACCTGGGTGTGGTGGTCCCCCCTGTAATCTCAGCACTCTGAGAGGCTGAGGCAAGTTCTCAAATTCAAGCACTTTCAGGGCAATTTAGTGACTTAGCAAGACCCTATCTCAAAATAAAAACAAACATTTAAGGACTGGAGGACTGAGCTCAGAGCAAAGAGCTGGCATTGAATTCCCAATACTGCTAAAAAGAAAAAAAAAAAAAAAAAAAAGGAAGAAAGCCCCAGCCTCCAAATCCCCATTCAGTGAGTCTTTTCCGTCTCAAATTTATTTTCTTTTTTGGTTTGTTTGCTTTCCTCTGTGAGCCAAGTTTGGTGAGAGCTCTCAGTTCTCTGCAGCCCAGCGTATGCCATCAAGAAGAGCTGGGAGTCTGAGAGTGAGTGGAAGAACAGGCCAAGGTGACAGAAGGGAGGAGCCCTGACTTGTGAGGCCAATTGGACTTGAGTTCTAGGTTCATCTCATGACAATCACCTCTTCTCTTTCTAGGTATTTACAAAGCACGTTTCCCTGATCATTTACTGACTTGGCACATATAATTCTGTCACTTGGGAATTAATATGCCCACTTTATAGCTGACTAAAGTGAGGCTCCAAGATTAAGTGACTTTCCTTAGATCATCCTGAGAATCCCAGAACTAGAGTAGAAGCCAGACTCAACATTGCCCATGATTCTAAGTGAACTTAACTTTGCAGGTTTAAGTTTCTTCATCTGCAAAGTGGGAAGGTATTATTAGAAAGTCCTCAAAGTGCTTCCTTTAGACTAAAACCCAAATGATTTCCCTAACGAATTTAAGGTTGAAAATGATGCGGGAAGATAAATTTGTTGGGAACTCAGTACTGTGTGCATTAGAGGTGTGCTTATCAATTTTTTATTCTCACCCTACTAAAACTCGCTGATTTTTGGAGGTCTAACTAAAATTATACTTAAAAAATCAAATGATGGAAACTAAGTCTGATGCTAGGTACCTGGACAATGATTTTACCACCCAGTTCTAGGGTAAAATGTAGTTCATTGTCTTATTTGCCAGGATTATTATTATTAAGGCTGTTCTTTAGGAGGGAGGCCTGCAACATGCAGTTCTAGTTTATATCATTAATTAGTGTTTTCCCATGGGTAGATCTTGGATACAGTGCTAATAATTAAATATTTAGGGGTCAAGGGTGTATGTCTTTCCATAATATAAAATGCAATGGTAATGGCGTTCTATGCTTGTGGGCATTCCTGTAGCAGGAACGGCTCTGCATATCCTGGTCGTAAAGCTAGAGGCAGGAATGAGCACCTAAGAGATCCTCATGGCTCGTAGGATGGTGCTTAGAGAGAGGCTTAAGCGAATGTAACCATTTACTGACGAACATCACCAAGGGTATTAACATGAGAAAGTGACAAGTACGTGTAGTTTTTTTGCAGGCTGAGAACGTAGCAGCATGATAAAGCTGAGCTAGTCCTGTGGAACTACAAGAACGCTTTGATTTTTTTTTTTTTAAGCGATTGAACATGTCCAGGTCACAGGGCAATGTCCCACTGGACATTTCAAGTGGTTATGACTTTTTATTTTATACTACTCATAACTCGTAAAGTGTAGCTAACTCTTGGGATGGAATAGTAGATTCTGAGAGGCACTGTTCTAGAAATTTGCAGATAGTCTGTGTTGCCTGCTGGATGTACAGCATATTCCTATAATTGGATATTTGGGAAGATAAGACAACTCATTTTACCAGTCCTTTCATAAGTTTTTCCTTTATGTTACAACAAATAACTTTTACCTATAACCATTTTAAAATTTTATCTATTTATTTGGTACAGGGCCTTGCTATGTAGCTTGGACTCCTAGTTATCCTTCTACCTCAGCCTCCCTGGCGCAGGGATTACAGGTGTGCACCACCACACAGTTCTATGGATTGAACCCGGGTCCTTGTGCTTGCCATGCAGGCACTTAGACCACTGAGATATCTCTCTCGACCCCCATCACCATGTATATATCCTCCCTAATAAGTATTTAGTTCATGATTATACAGATTTCGTGACCATCTTCCCTTTGATTGGCTAGGAATTATACATAAGTGTCCAATTTGGTTATGAAGACATCCTTGACACTCAAATACATTCCGAGAGGATTCTGTTTGAGAAGACACTGCAAAGGCATTGCTCCAGGGGTTAGAAGTCTGGTTGGTGGCTCTGACTGTACTGCGCCTAGATCTGGGAGTTTGAAAAGGCCCAGGACCATGTTGGGCCTGACTTTTCCATCTTAAAATAAAAAGATAGAATACAACTAGATTGCCTCAGAATCTCCCCTCTTTTCTATATATTCTCAATTCTAAAACAAGCTCAAAAAACAATTATGTTTCCTTGTCATGGTTCAACAACACTGGCTGATAAAGCCTATTGTAGAAGTAATTCCATAAAACAGACACACGTGCACTAAGCAGATGATCTAGTGATCTGTTTGTCAAGGGTATTGTGCTTTGGTAAATATCAACTTAAAGTTCCTATAAAGTAATAAACATTCTTAATGCTACCAGACATATTTAAAAGAATTTGGAGTTTTATAGTTTCCCTCCCTTGGCAAAGTGCATTTTGGATGGTGATTAGGCTATTAAAGTCTGCAAAATGATAGGACCCTTGTGAGTATAGGGTAGAGACATGCTGGAATGCGCTGGGGTTGCTTTTGCAGGGTCACAGACCTTTGCAGAGAACAGATGGCCCCACACACCTTGGAAATGCTAGAAAGGACTTCCTGCATAACTATGCACCCATCATCTTTGTTCAGATATGGTAATTCACAAGCCCAATTCAGCAGCTTTGCAGCTGACCTCTAAGGTATTGTTCCATCCCCAGGACCCATAAACATTTTCTACATGAATAATCATAATAATTGCAATGGTAAATACCCACCCCCAAGTCAGCGAGCCATGGAACCCTTGTCAAATGGATGATGTGGTTCTCTGAATTTGTAGGGGCAGGCGGCCAGGTATTTGGCAGACAATGAGGGCTCTCAGCTTTGCATCATACTTGTCTACTCAAAGATTTTGCTCAAATTGAGTACTTTAAAATTTAATTGGTAAGCACTAGGTCAAAGCAAAAGTCACTGAAGTAGAGGCTGATTCTACTTTGGGTCTGAGTTGCGGGAGTGGAACCATTTGGATAAGCTTGCGAACTCAGTGAAATCAAAGTTTACTTCTAACGTCTTTCTATAACCCTATGTCAGGGTGTATATTTAGTGACAAAATAAACAAAAATGCCACTTTATAGATACATATTCCAAATCATCGCCTCTCTAAAACACAGGAAGAATGAATGTAAAGGAGTCTAAGCTAAACTGCAGAGTGTTAAAGGTAAATGAGGAATTTTACAGTCCAGGTGCACTCAAATGAACATTGTGTGTCTGTGTGTCTGGTGTGAGTGTATACATGCATTTCATAATATTTTGTTTTACTAGAACATAATTTAGACCTTTTGACGTACATATAACCTTACTCAAAACACTTGAAGAATTTTTCCAGGTGCGTTCTGTGTATTCTGCATAGTGTGATTTTTCCTAGTGGCCTGAATGTCCCTGTGTGATCCCTTTACAGTACAGTAAACTACATCAGAACCATTTGTATAAACAAAATAAGATTAAAAGAGAATAAGCTCATATGGATTTATGTTGGGCTCTTTGCTTAATTTTTAGAAGATGGAAACAATTTCTAATTATCTAAAAAGTAACTGGTTGGTGGACAGATTGTGTTTTCAGGAGAATGAAATTGCTTTCTGTTTCTGTGATGCCTGGCATAGTTGTTATGTGGCGTGAGATGCTTGTGCACCAGTGCTGAAGTCTCTGAAGAGTGGGCATTCGTACCCTGGGAGAGCGAACACCAGCGCGGGTGGTAACCCCCTCCCAGAGAAGAGGCACAAATATTTCATAGAAAATTGGCTGGGGCACTAGCTGTGGGCTTGGGCTCACCAAGGAGGGCTTTGTTATTGGCCAGGAGATTCTGATTTACCGTGCAGTGCAGGTCAGAGACATTTACCCAGAGTCCTGAGTTTTCCTTTTCCCTCCCTCCTTTCTTCCTCATCTCTCCTAGAAAACAAAAAAGGAACGATACATAAGTTATTCACATCTGCCATTTGGCCATGACTCTAAATATAAATCTGGAGTTGGAGAAAGACAAAAAATTTTAACTAAAAGGGAAATATGTGTGTGTGTGTGTGTGTGTGTGTGTGTGGAAAAAAGAGAGAAATAGAGACAGAGACAGAGAAACAGAGAGGAACAGAAACAGAGACAGGGAGAGATTTATAAAAGGTATATGTGAAATACGTTGGCTGCCCCATCTGAAGCCGCAGATACCCACCCTCATATTGGGTTCACTGCATTCTATAATTATTATTGCCATTAGCAATAATTATTATTTGCTGCATTGAGTTGGCAGTATGGAGCCTGCCTAAGACAGAGGCTTCTCACAGGAGCTGTTCAACACAAAGGACAGAGCAGTCCCCACCAAGCACCTGAGCATGTTAGGACAACATCTTCCTCCTGTCCCTTCCATTGGGTTTCGTGGCCACAAAGCTTCAGATTGAATGCAAATCCATTAGACACAAAACCAGTGTGAATGAGCCTGGGGCATGGAAGGCTTGTTGCTTGGATGTCTGAATGCTTGGTTTTTCTGAAATTTGACATAAAGTTTAGTTCTTTTTTTGCAGCTGTACTTATTACACCTTAAACTATTGTTTAATAACTTTTCGGCCTCTTTGTATGCAAATTCCAGATTCCAGATCCCACATTGTTTCCTTTTTCTCACTGCTATATCATTTTGAAGTAACTGGGCCCCTGAGGTCCCCCAAGCCCTTCCCAGGAATCTCAGAGTACACATGGCTAGGGGCATGTTGATCAACGAGTGTTCACTACTGAAACTATAGGTGGCAGTATGGCTCACCAGCCTTGAAAGGAAAAAAGAGTGCGACAAGATAGCCTACCAGACCTTAGCTTTCCCAGAGACATCCTTGGTTCCTCGCCAAGCCCTACACCACAGTCAAAGGCAGGCCTGTGGGAGCTTAGAGAGAACAGCCCAGGCCCGAGTGTGGTGTCTCTCCCCACCCTGTCACTTCTTCCTCCTAAGGTGGCTGTTTGTAGCTCTAGGTGCTAAATCAGCCCTCTGGGAGCATCTTCAAAACTGCCTAATCAGAGGAAGGAAACCTCTAGTAATCTCTCTCGTCTCCTCAGAACTTTCATATGTTGGCTTTCTCCCCAGCAGCTTGCCTTCCTCCCAAAGCAACTAGAGCTCCTAGGCAGAGTCAGGGAAAAGCAGGCTGACCTCACTAGAAAAGGAGGAACCATGCCTGTCAGGCCCCCTAGCCAGCCAAGCAGAAGCGAATGGTTTGTGCCTTACCACAGAGGGAGAATCAGAAGAATGGGGTGTTCTGAGTGAGGCGTTACAACTTTTGTTATTACCCTGTGCTAAACAAGTTTCTAGGGTGAATTCTTCAGTACAAATAAGAAGCAAGTGAGAGTTGTACCACAGTGCTTTCCAGGGATTTGTGGCCTTCGATATTATATATAGAAAAACTCTTTAGTGGGAAAAATATTACAAAGGAGCGTTTCCATCTGGGTTTTCATAAAAGATGACAAGGGAATACTGTTAAAGAAACAGAAATACAGAACTTTCTCAATAGTATTAAAGCCTGTTCTCAGGTAAGATTTCATGGGAGTGTAGAGTTGCTTGTTTTTCATTTTTCATTTGTTTTAAAAATTTAGAGGCAGGAAACAATGGCCAAGGGAAATGGCTTCCATGAGCATGAAGTTCAGTAAAGACGGAACATGAATTTGTTCTTTTTCAATGTTAATATTTCCTAGGAACTACAATTTTGCAAAGTCACATGAAATATTGTTCATGTCAGTTCTTACTAAGTTTAAATTTAATTTTTTAAATCCAATATCCTGTTATATCAACTCTTTCCTGGTCTTATCATAAAAGAATATTCTTAAGTTGTTTCCACAGAAGGCACTTGATCCTCATGATTGATTTCTCTGCAGAGCTGGGAGTTTTCCAAAGTCTAATTGTTATATTGGTTTTTATGATGATGGGTTTGATTTTTTTTATTATTATATGTTATCCCTCCATTAAAATTGGCTTACTTTTAGGTCTTCTCCTCTGGTCAGACATCCCATGGTATTATTTCCATTGCTAATTTTGTTAATTGTTCTGAAAATAGGTGTCTGGTGGTTTTAGAGGAAAGAGCAAATGCATATTGCCATAGATTTGGGAAGTACATGAGAGATCCCAAGATGCAGAAAAGGTGGGACACAGACAGACATATGATGACACTAGGAAGACAGTGTTCTCTCCATTACCCACTTTTCTTAAAAAAAAAATGCAATAGATCCTACAGCATTGATTGTAATGTGATATCTGCAGGCTATAAACTGAAGATGAATTGCTATTCAGATATGAGCACCGTGAATCCCTTATACTGGGCCCCCCAGAGCCAGCTTGGGAGCAGCTGAGGACAAGGGTATGGTGATTGTCCAGGTGGGCAGGATGGACTCTTTCTTTTAAATTATTATTATTTTTTTTTTTTAGTGTGTGTGTGTGTGTGTGGCCAGCTCAGCCCACCAGGGGGCGGGGCTGG
>NDGM011177054.1:0-11642 GCA_002564305.1 Octomys mimax | reverse complement strand
TCCGGCCCACGCTACGCCTTGGCAGGGAACGGGTTCCCGCCGGTGCAGGCTAGCAGGAAGCTCATCACATTGATAATTATTAAGAGTTTTCAGCCTTTGGTTTGATATATTAAGGTTATTTTTCTATATTTGGTATTTCATCCAAAGCTGGTAAAAAATTATTGTAGGAAAGCAAAGTGGCCTATCATTCATCAGTCTGGTATGTATATATGTGTGTCTGTATATATCCATCCATTTCAATGTGAATAAACATACACAGATATCACTATAAATTTTTATTTGTGACTAGTGTGGAATATTAATATTGACTTACTAGTAAGTAGTAATTTTCTTTATTCAACTCAAATGAGAGCTTTGGATCTTTGGGAAATTCACCTACACTGTGTGACCTTTAATTTTAAGAGGCTAATACAGGATAGTGGGATTTTGACAGTGAATAAATGAAAACATATCTTTAAAGTAATGTTTGGTGGAATTGATTTGATAGGATTTAAAAACACTAGAGGTGTGTGTGTGTGTGTGTGTGTGTGTAAAAACACAATGAAAATGCTACAGGTGGGAGCCAGGGAATTGGTTCTGATCATTATCTCTGAATATTTGAAAAACTACTGTCTTGGAGGTAGTAGTTCCAATCAGCAGAATGGAAAGAAAGCCAATATTGGTAATTGAAATTCATCAGAGAAATAACTAGCTTTTTTGTTATTTAATATGAAGAGGTTCATCTTTATCCTTATCTTTGAATAGAATGATGAAATATCTTAGACAACTATTTAAATTTTTAACAGTGGTGCAGTCATGAGCATGGACTCCAATATTAGGTGGACTTTGCCTTGGATAGTTGTGCTAATTAGGTGTTGTGACTTTTGGCACACACTTAACAGTGTTCGTCTTTGCTTTTCTACTTTAGAACGTGGATACTGTATAGAACAGTCATGGGATTTTTATAAAAACTAAAAGAGGTAGCAAGCACTAAATTCCTCAGCATGGTGAGTTTTACATTTAATATTATTTATATTTAAGGCATGATTTAAGAATTGTGTCAGAGTGGTTGACTATAATATAGAAAGACATGAAGAACACAATTGAAGAAACAGGCCATTTCCACACCCTGATGACTCCTGTCAATGTGACAGACATTAAATTGATGACTCTTGTTAGATATTTCAAGCAGTGTGAGAGGATATGAAATGAGGAGGGCTTCCCTCCTTCTAAGTTATTTTACCTGTGGTAGCCACTAATGAAAATCCTTCCAGAAAAAGTTTAAGTTGTGCTTAGGAAGCTTAAGATGTTTTGGTGTACTTAGGTTGCAATAAACAAAAAAACTCAACTCAAACGTGTTTAAATAACAGAGAATTTGGCATTATCTGAAATACCTGAAAAAACGTCAAGTATGATGGAAAGAAAGCTTTTAATCCAAAATTTTACAATGCCACCAGGGTCCCTGGTCTAAATTCTTGGTTCTGTTTTCTCTTACTGAAGGGCTTTTTTTTTTTTAAAGAAAAAAAAAAAAGCAAAAACAAAAAACATATTTGGTTGTTGTAGGATCTCACTATGCAGCTTAGATTCATGGTTATCCTCGTGCTTTCAGCCTCCCCAGCTCTGGGATTACAAGCGCGCATCACTCCGCCAGGACTCTGGCCCGCTCAGCTTGTGTGGGGTGTGGGGCTGGCATGGTGTGTGGTGCCGGGGGTCGAACCGCAGTTGTTGGGCTAATTTTTGGATTTACTTCCCTCATGGTTACAAAATCAAAAATAACTGCAATAGCTCCAAATTGTTTGGTCTAGGAAAACACCTTCTAACAATACTTTCAAGCTAAAGTTCTTAACAGGATCTTATGTACTTCAGGCTGTTTTGTTTTTTTGTTTTTTGTTTTTTGTTTTCTTTTGGTGGGAACCGGGGATTGGACTCAGGCCCTTGTGCTTGCCAGGGAAGCACTTATTCCACTGAGCCATCTCCCTGGCCCTCAAGCTAAAGTTCGAATGTTCACCTTGATTGACAGTCTGGCTTAAGGGGCTGAGGAGATGGCTCCGTAGAATAAGCACTTCCTTAGTAAGCATAAAGGTCTGAGTTCAATCTCTGGTTTCACAAAAACAAAAACAAAAACAAAACAAAACAAAAAACTAGTCTCTATGTTTAGGAGAATAATATTGCTAATTACATTAACCCTTATCATCAATTTTACCCCTGGAGTTGAGGGTCAGTTCAAGTATTCCATAGTGATAAGGACCCCCCCCAAATGGAAACCATGTTATTATTTTCAACAATTCTGTGTATCAGAAATCTGGATAGTTTCAAGAAGTGCTTATTTCCATAAGATCTGGCATGCCATTTGGCAATATTTGACAGGAAAAGGTCTAGAATATTCTGGAGTTCTCTCCACTCCGACCTCTGTGCCTGATCTGGGGTCCTACACAGGCTGGTTGCAGCAGAGATCATGGCTTTAGCCCTGGGAGGACCAAGCTCCTGAGTGTCACCTAGCCTCCAGCTGGGTTCAAGCAGTAGGGGTGGGGTGGGTTAAGAGGACTGAAGGTGGTCCGTGTGCTTGGCTGAATGGAAGAGAATGGTGAGTGGGGGCTTTGGAGATCAAGCACTCCAAGGGCCCCGGGGCCAGTTGAATGATCTCACCTGACTACACAAAGAAGCCCTAGGCATTCCATTGTGCATTTGTAGTGACCTCTGTTGGTCAGCAGGAAGTCACTTGGGAGCCAAGTATCCCAGGGAAGGCATCCTAAGCTGTTTGTCTCTCTCAGTAAGTTACACATCAGAGCAAACGAGTTACAGAATTGAAAACTTAAGAAAATGCAGTCTTCTACCAGAGCTAAACAACCAGGCTCTTCTATCCCACATTAATATTTAGTCTTAGATGTTTCTTACATTTACTCCAAAGCAATTTTATTCTTCCTAATGGTTTCAGGCCATAATGCTACATAAATCTGCTATTATTCTTAACTGTGTTTACATTTACAGAAGTTTAGGTTACTGCAAATTTTTGCTATTAGAGAAAATGCTGTAGTGAATATCCTTTTAGGTATTTTACAGACTTGTGCAAGATTATCCTTTGGGCAAGTTTTTAAAAATGTAATTGGTGAGCCAAATACATGCAAATTTGTGGTAGAATTCCATTTCCAAAGACTATGTTAACCTACATTTTCGTAAGTAATGAAGGAAAATATCTTGTTCACAGCTTCATCTCTATTTGGTACTACCGAACTGTAATGTTTATGTTAAAGTCTTATGGATAGAAAATATTATCTCCTTATTTTGATTTCGATTGTTTTATATTTGAGGGATATTAAATATTCTTGGAATTTATTTGTCTTTAAGCATTTCTTTTTATTGGTGGAAAGAAGTGGTTATTTGTTTATAGTGTCTTTTTTCCTTTATGGAGAAGTACAACATATAAAATGTCAGAAGAGTTGGGAAAGATTTTTAGCTATTGTAAGAGCTACTTTAGTCTCCTTCCATTATTTTTGATTTGTTATTAAATTTTATTGGTTCTTTCTTGGAGACAAAGATATCTGTTCCCTCCTACCTGCTGAGAAAAATAGATCTGAAATTAAAAAGTCATTTGAAAGCTTTCTGGGGGGCACAAAAGACACTTGAATGAGTCTGCTGTGTAATATGTAGATGAGGCAAATTGTACTCACAGAAGAAAATTTTCAACCTGAATAATTTGCCTGAGGTGTGTTTTTGGAAAACAGCACAGTGAGAGTTAATTCATATATAATTTACTTATTTTCATTGAAACAAAATACTTGACTACTTAGACCCAATTGAATACACCCTCGTTGAATATTTATTATGAACAAATCCCCATGTTGCTTTCTACATTCACTGAGGTTGAGACAATGCTTTTATATCCTGTGATAAAATTTCCCAATTACATAGATTAGTATTCAGGAATAGGATGAAAAATACAATTGCTCATACTAAAAGAATCTAATTTTGACAAATTTTTGATACTCTTTTGAACCAAAGTATATTTACTTCCTGCCACAAAATAATTGAGCAGTCATGAGGAGAGAAATTGCACATACAACATGAAATAAAAATGATCAATCTCTGAATATACTTCACTTATAGATTGAATTATTGAATGAAAAATATATATTGACAGTATGCATGTCATATTTAAACTATACTTTATAGAGCTTTGTAGAGCTACTGAATATAAAATATTTTCAAGATTTTGAGCTCCCATTAACTCATACTTTTGATATTCATTTTAAATACAAGGTTTTAACCTTATATTTATTACCTTAACTACTTCACTATTAGCATGAACAGTTGTTAGAGAACATTATGTTTGCTGAACAGAAACAGAAACTGTCCTAATGAAACAAGAAGCTCTAATCACCCTTTGGCTTTCCTTAATTTGCAAGAAAAACTAGTTTTGATTTAAATATCTTTTGATTAAAAATAATTATAATCAACTCTATTATCAGCTATAATGTAGGGTTATTTCAAAGTGGGTGAAAAAATGTTGCAAACTCATTTTTTCTCTAGTTCCCAGATGTATATATTTTTATGTGGGATAGACTTTGTGAAGAAATTATAAGCGGGTATATCGCTGGACACAGGAGAAGGGAGTCCATCAGCCCAACAGCCTCATTCCAGGGAATTCTTTCTTGGGACATGATGTGTCCAGTGCTGGGATGTCTATAATTTGAGCTGAGATACTGCAATGACTTTGGAACTTGTGCACAGCACAATGTCTGTGGTTGTGTTCCTACTGAAGGACTTGTAATCAAAGTATTCTGGATGCTGAGAACTGATTTAAAAACAACAGAGGTTAGAGCAAAAGAAAGACTTACATGCTCGTAATGCATTAATCAAGCATAAGAATAGGCTAGAGGTAGATCAAATTGGATTTCATCATATGACTTTCTTCTGTGTTTTGAATGTGTCCCAAAGAAGTTTGTGTTTGGAACTTATTTCCACAATTGAGAAGCTGATAATATTTGGAGGTAGAACCTTTTGGAAGTAATTAGAATTAGGTGAGGTCATGCAGCAACCCCCATGTTAAATCTATTGGCGTTGTTACAAAGAAAGAGACTCTGCTAGCAGCTTGCTTTGCCTTGTCACATGATAACCATGTCATGTTATAATACAGCAGGAGGGTGCAGTTCTGAGAAGATGTTAGTACCATACTGTTGGAATTCCCGGTTTCCAGAACCACTAAGTAAATAAACTTTCCTCTAGAAATTCCCTCATTTGCATCGTTATAGCAACAGAGAATGGACTGAGACATGTTCGTAGTAGTGTTTATATTTAGTTATGGCTAAAATGGACTAATACTTTCTTTGTCGAACATTTTGTTTTCCACCTTTATGTACATCTTCTCATTCAGTTCTCATAGCACCCCTGAGAGGACGCTTCTTTTGCAATTACTATTTAAGAGGCATAGAAACAAATTATTTATGATCTTAAAAAATGTATTGCTTTAGTCTATCCTTGCTACTCTGAGCAATATCACAGAGTGGATAATGTATAAATAATAGAAATTTATTTTTCACAGCTGTGGAGGCTTGGATGTCCAAGCTCAAAACACTGGTTTAGTATCTGGTGGAGAGTCTGGGCTCTGGTCTCAAGAGTGTGCCTCATGTGCTGTCTCTGTACACGACAGGAGGGCAAAAGGGATCAAGAATACTTCCTTCAGTCTTCTTTCTATGACAGTAATTCCACCCATGATAGCTTCTTCTTTAAGGTCTAATCACTTCCTGAACATCCTACCACTGAATATTATCACATTGATGATTAAGTTTCAATATATAAATATTCAGACCATAGGCACAACTTATGTAGCCAGGAAATAACTGCCCTGGGATTCAATTGCTACTTAATAAGATTGTAGAGCTCCAGCTCCAAATCAGTGAATTTACTGTTCTTTCAATAGTATCCTTTTATAGGGCCAGCAAGGTAGCTCAGTGGATTAGTGCCGGCTTAGACAAATGCAGGGACCGCAGTTACATTCCCTGTACCACATGCTGCGCTATCCCTAGGCCCTGAGCCAGCCGACGAAAGTGGGCGTGTGGTGCATGCCTATAATCCCAGCACTGGGGAGGATGAAAACAGAAGGATCACTATGAGTCTCAGCTGCATAGTGAGACCCTGTACCAAACAAAAAGAAAAAGTATCCTTTCATGAAATAAGTATATCACCAATCCAGATAAGTCTCCAAATAAAGACTTCTATCCTTAAAGCTAGACAGTTATTCTTTGAAACAAATAAATTAATTTAAGCAAGATAGATTGAATAAGTATTTAATTATCATTTACTAAACACACACTGTTTATCAGGCCCTCTGTGTCAGATGCCACATCTCATCTCAAAGAGATTACAAACTAATAGCTGTAGACATGCGAAAGTACTCATTTTAGCAAGATCTGCCATCAGGAAACCTGATGGCAGATCCGATCAAGAGACTGAAAGTAAAAAAGTGATCACATACAATCAGAATGCAAGCAGTAACGAATGGAGAGGGTTTGGTGCTTTCTGAAGGAAAATATTCCTGTGGAATAAATCTACAGAAGTAAGTAGATCTTGGTCAGACAGGAGGAATGAGTCCAGGACAGTGCTGGTCAGGGACATGGATAGGGCTAGGGAAAGCCCGAACAGAGGAAGCTGTTAAGTCGTGTACCGAGGAACAACCTTGAAGACAGTGATACACGGTGTGACATCTATTGCTATTCTCTTACTATTTGGTCATAAAATTTTATTTTTCCGTAATATAAAAACAAAAATGTATGGATGCATGGAACAATATCAAAGGTGATGGGAAGGGGTTGTTTTAAAACGTAGAAAGTTTAGAGATAAACTGAAAAAAGCCTCAAGAGTTTGAATCTTAATCTATAGAATAAAAAGAGCTATTGATGCGTTTTTAGTTCTTAAAACATATGATTAAATTTGTCTTCCAAGAATACCGCTGATGTATGAAAGATGGCTCTGAGTGGTGGGGCAGGCACTATGGAAGTTTGGACTCAAAGGATAGAACACAAAGAAATGTCCAAGAGATATGAAAGGTAATGCAAATAAACTGATACTTCCTTTGCTTCTTATCTCTTACCCCCAGATAGCCAAGAGACAGTTTCTTCATTATAGAACCACAAATATTTATTGCCACACAATATCTGTCAAATAATAAAGGCTCAGTTTGGTTCAGAATTATGATTTGGAAGCAATATAAAGGAGAGAAGTAATTATTTAGTGTAGTGAATGTTAAGATTATTTTAGGGCATAATACCTTAATACAGTCTATATAATCTTTATTAATGATTTTAAGGTGATATATATATATATATATATATATATCCATATATATTATGAGTTTTTAAAAAAACTTCACCAAAAAGTATAGGTACCCAAAAGAAAAGAATAGAAAATAACTTTGAAATAATCGATTTATGAGTTTGTTTGTAAAAAATTCCCTTCAAGAATAGCTTTTGAGTAAAGTACCTTTTATCATTAACTACTTTGGGAAATAATGTTTTCTATTCTAAAATCACTTCTCAACCTAAGAGGAATAAAAGATTTAACATGTCTTAGAATCATAGCTGCAAATCTTTATGCAGTACTAGTTATACTTTCAAAATACATCCCCCAGCTGTGCCAAATAATTTATTTGTTTTAAAAGTGAAAAATGCTTCTGAGCTACAATGGCAAAGCTCATTTTATTTCTCACTTACAAATGTCCACATATCCATTATGATACTATTGTTGCTTATCAGGGAAGATATTGTTTTGCAGGAAAATATTTCAGGGCATTTACTGAGTAAATTATTGTTAAATGATAATAAGGTTTACTAACTTACCTCTATTGAGTAAGTGCGGCTTGGAAGGAACCCAAAACTCCTTCAGACTCAAGCAGTAAAACCATTTGACAAAGGGGAAAAGGAGTTCAAAGGTCTGCATCTACCTAAGGTGAGATAGGCCTGGTAGTAGACAGCAGTAATCCTAGGCTGGGGCTGTCGCTCAGGGGTAACATTTAAATGTCCTTGCGTAACATTTAAGAGGCCCTGGATCCAATCCCCAACACCATGCATATAAAAAAAGGAAATAAATAGAAAATAGCACAAAAATCTACAAGTATTCCTGGCTCTGAATTTCATCTCTAAATTCTAACAATTCACAAGGTAGGAATAATGATGCAGTTTGGCTGAGACCTTGTTTATAGGTTGTAAGCATGTTAAAAAATTCTAAGAAATGAGAAAAATTTCTACCAGAAATTAATGACCATGTTTTTCTACGTAGTCACCTAAGGAGGCCAAAGGCATCTTCCTCCTTCCCAAAGTCATGCTTTCTCAGTCAGTTTCCCCCTCCTTCTTATGTTAAAATGTTGCTATCCTGAATTCTCATGTTTATTCATGGTCTCTTGCCTGATTTACAAATATGCTCATGTTCTGCATGTCTCAAAATGTTTCCCCTGAAGAATGTCTCTTCTACCTGCAGTCAATATTCGCCTGGCTTCACTTTGTCTTCCTTCATTACCACCGTTGCTGTTGTCTCTGATTTTGTATCTCCAGGACATGCAGCAGCTTTCATGTTTTTTTGAAGCAGAGTCCTTTCAACTCCTTTGTTGCCTCCAAGGTTACTTACAATTAGTGAGGTAGGCTATCAATTTATATCTGTAAAGTTTTTCATACCTGTCCTATTTCTTTTAAATCTTTTTTCCTGGGAAGATACTTTTATATTCTCTTATCTATATTATTTCAATTGGCTCTACGCTGGTTTCTTTTAAGAATGTTTAATCACTCTAAGCAGAGATGAGGGATTAATCTTCCTAAAGCACAGAGTTCTGAATACATAGTTGTCATGCTAATAATAACAACAACATCAAAATGCATTATTTTCTGTTACATTTCTTTATCTAGCTTTCATATACCTCGAAACTCTGATCTTAAATTGTTATGTCTCCCCCTTTCCTCCCTCAAGGTCCTATGTACCAGATTTTTCATATTATTTTCTTTTCTACCATCTCTTTCCAACCATTTTTGTCAATGTGCCCTTCTTTATCAGGAACCCTATCCCCTCCAATCTCTGCCAATGGAAATCTTATCTATTATTGAAGGCTCAGCCTAAATCCTATCTTCTCTATAAACCCATTTCTAATCCCCTGATAAACCATCTACCACCTATGAACTGAGTATGAAAAGTGGTTTTTCCTTTGTAGAGACAAGCTGTCCAGGCAAAAGTTTGCTTTTGATCCTCTTATTTTCTTCAGTACAAGTCCACTAACATACGCAATTTTGAGAAGATATGCTGAGTACATTTGTCTGGGCTAACAAAACAGTGGTAAACAGAATTTTGGTGGCGTATTTCATCAGTGATCTGTACAAGGCCTACTCGTCTATCTGCTCCTTTTCATTCACATTCCTCTTTGCCATTTCCTTCTTTGCAAGGAACGAGTGCAAGTTTGAAGTTTTGTCTACCTGTCCTTGCAAAATGTGGACTGCTGTTTGTGTGCATATATATTTAAGTAGATTTCTGCCATATTTTAAAATTGTTTTCAACTTTCACCCATGCTCTTTATTCTAAACAATATCTGATACTCCACACAGACTGCTTCTCAGTAGGGGTGCATGTGTGTGTGTGTGTGTGTACTCACACTTGTTGTTAAAATGTAGAATTAACTTCTCATTCATTTTTAAATAGTTTCTTTTCAGGCTTTTCCATTAGATTTCTTGAGCTGCACAATCCTAGCATCCACTAAATTACCACTAAGCCAAGTTCTCATTTAAAAAGTTTTCCCCCCTCTTTTTAAAGAGGTACTTTGCCAGTTTCTAAAATCCCACTCCAGTGCCTACGTTAATATCCATTTTGATTGCCAAGGTTTCATACCACAAGACTAGTTACACATTTTGAGCATTCCCTGATCGCTATCAATTTAGGTGGGCTGCCCTAGTTGGTAGCACCAAGTACAATTTGTCACAGATGGATGATGGGAGAATTAAAGGCATCTATCTGACCAACTATTCTAAGAGAGATACCTACAAGCTAGTCATACAAACCTATTTCCCTTTACTTATTTTTAATTGGTATCCTTTTGCTGCTAATAAATAGTAACTGAGTACAATAGCTTTTCAGTGTTTATGATCTTTGTAGAGTCACCAACCTTGGGAGTGGTCTTGGAAGTCCCTGACAAAGACCTAAAATTCTTCCTTAAAATATTGAAAAAGCAATCCAGCATTTTGAAATACTTATCATTGAATGCAAAAATAGAAAAAAAAATTCAGAAAGCATCTTTTTCTCCCCTTCCCTTTTGGAAGTTTCTGAGAATAAGCTGAATGTATGAGGAAGTTGCATTAACTTTTTTATGTCAAACGGATACTTCACATTTGAGTACAAAATATATCCTTTCAACTTGGTTAGACTCAAACTAATCAGGTTACAGTCACTGAAGTTCAGGATCTAGCCCTTTAAATTAACATGCTATGATTTGACTGTGTCTCTTTGAAAGTGTGTGCTAGAAACTTAATGTCAAATACAACGGTGTTGCATTGGGCCTACGTGATTATACCATGAAGATGGAGTGAGTGTGTTAAGGATTTAATCTTTAAAGATTGAATTTAGCTTTCTCTTCCCCACTTTTTGCCCCTTTTCCATGAGAAGATGCAGCCAGGTCCTCCCCAGATGGCAGCCCTCCAACCTTAGATATACCAGCTTCCAAAACCATGAGTAAATAAGTGTTTTTTTCTTTACAAATAACCAAGTCTGTGGCATTCTGTTTTAGCAGTATGAAATGAATGAAAATACACTACTTTGCCAAACTTGATAAGGTCCACTGTTCACTGCTTGATAGTTATCTCAGGAGAGAGTTGGAAAAATAACATCCTTTTATTTTTCACAATTAGAGTTGTCATGGAAACAGTATTTCAATAAGTTGGCATAGTAACCACCTTCTCATCATCCCAAAGAACAAGAAGAGCAGGGTTGGAAATTTTGGCATATATTTTGGAAGCCTGCTGATCCCTGATCCATTTCCATATTTTTCTGTTTTGAATTCTTATTTATACTCTTATTTATAATTATGTTATTTTGAAAACTATTTCTCTTACTTTTCTGGCTATTTACTTAACTTTTATATCTAAGATAACCATTCTCCATGAAAACTGTCTTAAAAGTCATCCAATTTGCTTATATAACAGTCATGGAAAGTTTTTTCTCTTGGGTTATTTTTCATTGACCAAATGAAAAATTTGGTCAATTCTCCAAGTTTGTTTTCACATCACTAAAATATACTCATTTTAATTACACCTAATTAAAACACACAATGAAACATTTTGTTTTGCGTCTGTAGGTACCACTGAAATTATACTGCTAAGGTAGTAAAAATAAAGTTGCATGTTTGGGTAAATTAAGGTCAGCACTGACAAACACACATTCCAAACTCATCTTGTTTATCATAACTATTGCTAATACCCATTCCATGTTGTCTAAGACGTTTGATATTCAGACAGATAGTGAAGTTAAATTCAACTGCCTATGTTATAGGGTAATAACATCATTAAGCTTCTCTTCTGGAGGGTTAATAACTTAAGTTTGCAGTGGAAAAATTAGAGAAAAAGAAGGGCTGCAAGTATAGTCAACATTTTGGCCCTAGCCTTTCAAGGTCAGTGAGGACTCAGGACATAAGAGAACCTGTA
>NDGM011177042.1:0-15270 GCA_002564305.1 Octomys mimax | reverse complement strand
TACTTCCTAAAATCTGACAGTCTAAGTCAAAATTCAAAATGGAGCAGAGTAAACAAACAGCGGTCTGCAACCCTTTCTGTGGGCAAATACATTTGTGGAGCTGTCAGGGAGGATGCGTGGAGGGGGCACTTATGGGCCCACATGCCAAATGGGCTTAGGTCAGATTTGGATTGAATGTCACAGAGAGCAGAGGATTATTAAAGAGAAATCATAGAATTTCTTAGAAAATTCAGTTTCTATCTTTCATAACCAAGCTGAATATTTTTTTTATTTTCCTAGTAGAGATGATGTTTTAGTCACTTTCTTTGTTTCTAGGACAAAATACCTGACATGAGCAACATAAAGCAGGACTGTATTTTGGGTCGTGGGTCTCTGATCACCTGGATCCTGGGAGAAATGGTGTGGCCAGGGGTCATCGTAAAAGAAATTTGCTCATGGAATGCAGGAAGTAGAAAGGGCAGATAGAGGGAGACACATCCTTCCAGGCCATGCCTCTGGTGATGCACCGCCCACGAGACTCAGCTCCTAAGGGCAGGTCAGCTGGAGCACCCCACTTGAGGACCATTTCAGATCAGCTGTAGTAGATAATTAATGAATGTCCTTGCCAACCAGGAATTGGGACAAATGTTACACAAGAAACTACCTGACTTCCAAGTATTTTACAATTTATTTAAATAAACAATATGTCTCAGTTACTCTTCTCTCATTTCTGGGACAAACACCCAACACTCAAAATGAAGGAAGGAAAGATTTATTTAGCTCCCAGTTACTGGAGGTTTCAGTCCCTACTCAGCTGGCTCCAAGGGAGAGCAGCACAAGGCAGAGGGCGGCCATTCACAGAGGCAGAAGGCAGCAAAACAGCAAAGTGAGGAGTAAAGCAGCAATGGCTATAGAGAGTAAGTCTGTCTCCTTGTCTCTTTTATGTGACATTCAGGTTATCTGTCCCAGACTAGGTGTAGCACTCCCACCCATAATCCCACCAGTACTAAAATCAATAATCCCAGCAGTACTCGGACCCATAATCCCACCTTTGGATCATGAATTAATCAAACTGTAGAACTGCACCTCAAAGACTGCATGAGGCTTTGGGGGGACAAATACACACAAACCATAACACAATATAGCCACATAACTAATTAAAGAACAATACGGAGAAATACAAGGCATTTTCACCCAAATGCAAATGATATTAAGTGGCTTTAAATATTATTTTTATTTTTTACAAGAAATCTTTTTTTTTTTAGATAGAGTTTCACTATGCACTTCAAGCCTTTAACTTACTTTGTAGTTCAGCTAACCTCAAACTTACAGCAGTCTGGCCTCAGCCTTCCAAGTACCAGAATTATGGCTGCACCACCATGCCCAGCTAGAAGAAATCTTCTACAAAGCCTTAAAATACTGAATAGTGCTAAGCATGCTGGATATATGAAATTTCCAACAATATACTCATTACAAGAAATATAACAAAATTCAATTAACTTCCTATTTAATTTTGATTTTAACTTATTTTCCTAAGTAAAGGTAGCAAAAGAGACAACAATTATTTTATTTTCACTTGGAGTTTCATTTCAGTTATTTAACTTAATCTCATGGGAACATATCAGTAGAATATATACATATTTTATTTTAAATAATTGGGGTTCAGTCACTAACTGAATTGTTACTGATAAAACAATTGGACAATAGCAGAATCACAAATCAAGTTGATTCCCAACCTATTCTGTCTCCTGCATCAGTCTTTTCAATGGTGATAAATACAAATTTGATTTGATTTGAGCTGATATAACATCAGCTAATATCAGAAATTTAACAACTTGTTTCTCTAAGTCCCCTCTTTTGTAGTAAATTATATGTACATGTGTATAATGCTAATGCATTTTCCAGCCATGGAAATTGTGAGTTTTATGGTATTATACAATCCACTTTAGAAAGAATCTAATTCATGGTGTATTAAAAACATAGTACAGCCCACATTTGTTCTTCATATGTTATAATTGTCACTTTTGAAGTTTAACTATCTATCAAAGGACTTTTTTTGGATTCTGAAAAGTAATTTTACCACACTATTGCCTCCGTTGTGACTTTCATATACTTTTAAGTTGCCTAGTTGGAAACTATATGTGGAACAGCTTTCCATTTTAAAACATACCAATCTGTCTTCAATTTTACCATTCAGTTACTTATCAATGCTGTTTTACAGTGTTATTATTTAAGTTCTTACATCTGTTTCATTCTAAACAATGTCCCCATTTTTCCCTGCTACTTGCCAGATCTCGTCTACATAAAAAAATAAAAATGCAGAACTTAAATCAAGTCAGAACCCTTAAGTAGGATATTCTTTTGTACATAATGACTCAGGTAGGTGGGACTGAAGAACTGGGATTATTTTTTCTTCTTACACATTTAAGATGTGTGAAACAAAGATCTCATTTAATAAGGAAGAAAATAAGCTAGATTTTTCTTGAGTTTCTTTAATATGTTCAGAACTCAGGTAGGTTGCACTCTGAATTTTATAAATTATAACAATATGTTACACTTCCAAAAGTGAAGGGGAAACTAATAAACACCAATTAAAATTATTTCTTCTTCAGTTTCCTTTTTTACTAAGATTAATCATGCTGTAAAACAAAACAAAACAAAACAGTTTTACAAGGCCAAAGAAGCTGCAAGCTCCATTCTGGGTCTCTCTGCATCTTTATCCAAGAAAGTCTACTTTTTTGAGAGATGATGGTGTTTTTTCTTTTTAAGTTTTAGGATGAGAAATAGTTATCTGTAAAGGGTCCCTGCTCTACCAGCCTGGGTTAATCATAAAGGGCATTTATTTTGCTGTTGAATTTTATATGACTCCATCACTGGCCAGTTGAGATTAGTAGGAAAGCCAGGCTGTCCTGGTGCTTCTCCCCCCTGTGAGCAGAAGTGCAGGTGTACAATCTGCTGCCATTACCCAGAGATCCCCAGCGTACATTACTCATCTCTGAACTTGGCCCTGGTTTGCTTATCATTGGAGGAGGTTAGTTTTTCGTGCTAAATTAGCAATAGGTGCATTTCCCTCCTGGCTGCCGCTACCCCCGGCATGTAACAGCACTGTGATCCGGCAAGGCTGAACACCTGCAACAGCTGCCCTGGGGTAAAAAGTGAGGGTGAGATGAGAACAAGCCTTTCATCAAAATTTAATTCAACTGAGGGGACTGCTGAGACAAAGATGCTGTTAGGGTCTCAAGTGACATTCTGTGCAGTAAGCAGTGAAAGCAGAAAACATGAATTCTGTGCCAAACAGTGCCAAGCCAGTGACAACCAGATACTTGATAAAATAAAAATCCATTCTCTTCATTTGCTTCCATTGTAGAGTCTTTGTAATGTTCAGATGACATTATGGAATTGCTCATTGGTATACATAGTACAAAGATTAGGGTCTCCAGGGGTACCCAGAGTTGGAAACTGGCTCAGTTACATTTAATGGGTGACCTTGGACAAATAGCTTGACACTTATAAACTTCACTTTCTAAAAATGTGTAGAAGTATAAAGTTGCATAATACACATATACTTGTACATAATAAATATAAGTTCATGTATCTATTAAGCTTTGCATAAGTAGTAACTCTTGTACTGTTGTAAGTAGTGATTTTCTCCTCTGAAAATGAGTAAAATTATATCTATCATGAAATATTTTATGAGAATTTGAAATTACATTACAAAATATCTAGAATACAGTTGATGGTCAACACATTACACACATCATATGAAGACTAAGTGACCAGCCATATAGCAGTTGACCATTCACCATAGAGACTTAGTAAATATTTACAGAATAAATGGTTTTGATTTGAATCAGACAACTGACTACTAAACTTAGCTGCTTATCAAACTTACTTAGGAAGCACATGGAAAAAAATAGGGAGATTAATTTAAGATTTACATATTCTGATGATAGAATTATGTACCTTTTTAAAGGTAAAAAGGTATACATCAAGTATTTATTTATCAAGTATTTATTTATCGAGTATTTCCAATCCAGCACAAGCATTTGAGAATGTCTGGGCCCAAGTCCAATTCAAGAATCTTCCAATTCTGAGGTGCTATGTCATTGACTAAGAATCAGTTCACCCACAGTAGCATGGAGATTCTTTGATAACCAATAATGCCTCGAGGACAGTCTGAGACATCAGGTGTCATTGTTCCTTCTCAGAGCTCACTAAAACGTCTTTACTACATTCACTGGTAAATTGATGCATTGAGTATAAGATTTTTTCCCCAGCTCTCTCCTTGAGCAGGAGTTAGAAGAAGTTACACAGTCAACTTCCTAAACATTGAGTGAAATATAGACATAGTAGCCTAATACAATATCCCCATTGTCAGTTTTTATTGATTAATAAAACAGGAGTCCACTTCAAACTCACGTACATTACAAGCTAAAAGCATTAAGAGTTTCATGTCCTCTTAATTTACATTTTACTTTTCACCATGTCAAGAACAACAAAAGCCAGGAAAGCCAGGAGACAACACGTTCTTAAATATTTGTATGAATATTTTTTGTAAAGTAAGAAGTGAGAAGTGCTTTTTTTATTTATGCCTATTTATCCCACTAAGCTTAAACTAACCCTAACAGGTTTAAGCAAAGAGTCATTAACACTAGTGAGTTGGATCATTTTAATTTATTTGCTATAAATTGTTGAGAGGAACCTATGCTTACTCTAGTCTCATTAATTTATCTGCAGTGCCTTTTTCTGGAGTGAGAGTTGCTGATTACACAGATGAGATTCAGACAAAAAAAGCTAAACTAAGTAGAAAATAGAATATCAGCTTTTTATTGACACTATTGGGATATTCTCCCATTGGATACAATATAACAAAAAAATTCTTATTGGGAAAATTTAATGCATTTCCAACATTTTTCCATTTGAAGAGAGATAAAATGGATTATTACTTCTATGAACATTTAATGTTTAAACTTCTTTGTGACACATCCAAAGTTTAGAACATACAGAAATTGCCCCATACTTTGAAATGTGTCAAAAACAATACCTTCTTGTAAACTGCCTGGGTCTACTAATCTCTGCTAACACAATTCATAAAATAAACATTTCCTTATTTCCTATTGTATTCAAGATA
Source organism: Octomys mimax (assembly GCA_002564305.1). NCBI lineage: Eukaryota > Metazoa > Chordata > Mammalia > Rodentia > Octodontidae > Octomys > Octomys mimax. The sequence goes on along the minus strand of NDGM011177042.1, from coordinate 10,160 downwards.
CTCTATTAGCTACTCATAAGGACAAGAATGAATTTGATAAGGCTCTTGTACAAAGGGTACAAAGCTCAGTCAAAGAACTGAAGATAATGCATAAAAATCTGAAGACTGGAGTATTCTGTCTCCACTTGATCTGCCATATGTGATTTACTCTCTCACATTCCTCTTGCTGTCATGCCATCTAGAGAACAGTCTTAGCTGTACTTGCTGGGCAGTTAGTGATGGGAGCCTGCCCTAAGAAAACAGTAAAGTTTAAAACAATGTAAAACTTAGAGCTTCTGAAGGAAACTCAAGTGCTACTTAATGGGTGATCATAGGTAGTCATAGTTCACCACTGTTAAAAGACTATACATTGAAAACCACACCAAAAGGTGTCCTAAATTCACAACTCCATGGTCTATATAACTTATATCCAATTCCTCATTGTCCTCTCTGTTTACCCTTATAGAAAAACAAGTATCACAGAGTAGTTACGAACAAAGATCAGGAAATTACAGTTAGTTCAAATATTGGCTTTGTTTTTCACCAAGCAAGTGACACTAGTCAAGGACTTGCCCTTTGTAAGCATAGCCTTTTACAGTTACAATAGAAATAAGAACTGTGCCATAATGACTCTAGCACTCAGTGGTTGATATATGGTAGCCAGTCTCCTAAGTGTACTTAACATGTTCAAGCCAAACTACTCTGCCAAAATCTCAATCCATGTTTTATCCCTAGCCCTAGCCCAGTATTTTCAGCCTCTGTTCTTCCCTTGGAGGCCAGGATTATAACCTTTACCAAGAGATTTTTTTTCTGATTCCCATAATAATCATGGCTAATCAAAGAAATCTGTGCTTTTGTGAAATTACCATGTGGAAGGAGATGTAAAATAGTCAGATGCAAAAGGAGTAAGTTAGTGAGCCCATATGTTGTTTATAAGGAAAGCTTCTTGCAGGGAATGGCCTTAAAACTGGGCTCTTGATGGCAGAACAGGGAGAACTGTGCACCCAGAGCACAGGTCGTGATATTAGCAAAGGTATCACCACATAAGCACATGATCTGTGTCAGGAGAAGGAGGTGGATCCAGCTGTTTTGTTCAGAAATGGTCTATTGAAAGCGTAGCTCCTTACCTTTCACCAGAAATGTTAGGGTCAGGTATGTTTTGAAATTCTGAGTTTTCTGATTTTAGAAAGTGACTTCAGTTCACATGCTGAATATTAAAATACACCCGGAAGGCTCTAAGCAGCACCTAGTAATCAAACACAGTGGTATTTCTATAGCAAGCATGCAAATATTCACACTAAGTGACATGCCTAAAAACACCATGTCAGTTCAGATCAGGTTTTGCCACCAAATGAGATGTGGAAAAATATTTAGTGTTCAAAATTCTGAGCTTTCTAAACTGTAAATAAAATATCCAGTGTCTAGTGAAAGAAAACACAATCTTGAAAAGTGACTTGGGTATACATAACAAATGGCCTGAATACCTAGCCTATGAGTCAGCTTTCATTATGAGTTGATGGGACATCTTTACCAACATTGCCCATGCAAGTTTTAGTTATTTTAATGTCTTCTCTTGAAAATAGGATCGTTATTTCTATCATATAATTACAAGACTTCTTCTCTTACCTTTTCTGTTAATATATTACGTCCTCAGTGCTGTTTCTCTTCTTAAACTTTTGTGCACTAGAACTATCCAAAACTGTAAGTTCACTATAATTCTTTCCATCATTATTTTTAATTTTGAATAGTAAAATTGGTTTCTTATGGCTTTTACAGTCATATATGCATGTTCCCAGTGTAAAGTTTGGCATAACTTACTACTAACAGGAGGACACAAAATAGCACTAAAATCCTCTTCCCAAATCCCTCATGTTATTGCTATCCATTATTGATGTTTGGTTGGTTGGGCTTTTGGGGGGAGTGAGTAGCAGTTGAGAAAGGACCTCACTAGGTAGTACAAGCTGGCCCCAAACTCATTATGTAACCCTGGCTGGCTTTGAACATATGATCCCCCTGCCTCAGCCTCCCATGTACTGGGATTACAGCCATGTTTTGCTATGGCTATACTTTAAACTCTACATCATTGAGAATCAGCTGATGGATCTACACTATAGACTGGGTTTTTTTTTCCTTTCATGGTGTGAGAAAATGCTGATCACGATTCTCCCTAAAATTGCTAACTATTGTTGGCTGGCTTGCATATCCTTACTGTGACCATTTCCTAAAATTTGCTGTATAGACTATCTGTTAGTGAAAGGTTAATCTGAGCTGAATTCTCTTTAACCTATCCCTATACCTTCTTTCACATATAAAGGCAAAACTATTCAGTGGGAACTTTTTACATAATCCCTCTTATTTCTTAGGTTTGTCTACGTGTGACTTTCCCCCCCCATTACAAATGTGTGTATAGCTTACTCTCAGATACAGCCATCATATCAGAGCGATTGGTTTAAATTTAACTTATGCTAGCAAAACAAGGAACACACTTTTTTACATAATTGAGATTTAACCTAGCCATTCACTGTTAGGCAAGTAGGGTACATGCTACCTATACTCAGCCACAAAACTAAACATGATTGCTTGATAGTCTGCAGGTGTAAGAGGAAGAGTTCACACACAAAACATTGAGCTGGGCTTTAGCTGTCCTGGTTTCCTCATCATTTAGAAGTCAAATAAAAGCTTTCACTTGTGTGTCCCCTCTCAGACATTTCAGTTCTCAAACTGCTCTTGGCCAAACTGGTTCTTCTTCAGGGCTCTTTTCTCTCCTAATACAGTGTTTAACCTAGGAAATTATTTAAATATAAACTTTAGAAATGAGAATGACCAATTCAACCTTATGGAAACCTTGCAAAATGACTCATGCTATCCTGAAGAAAAAGAAAAAAATTAAACCACCACTCCAAAAACTAATGTAAGAATTTTGAAAGATTAAACACTTTCTCTCATTTATAAATGGGCTCAGGTTTGAGAAGAGGGCTTTTGTTTCTGTTTTTACTCTTGTTAAAAGAAATCACCCAAAGGAGAACACACTCAGTAAATGTTTGAGTTTATATGAGAGGGTATGTGAAAGAGTCTTTCAAGCAAGGACACCTGAAATGTAAGAACAGTTTGAACAAGCTTATGTCCTGCTATATTGAGAAGAATTACTTTTCCCTGAAGCAGGACAAAATGACACCACAATGCTATACTCTCTACCCGTGGACTTCTTGTTATAGATTTTATAATAACAAAAGGAACATATATTGTATAAGGTATGAAATTATTCAGGTTTACCTCTACAAGGTAACTGGAAGTGGAGTTTACAGGTGGAGGGGAATATCAGAAATGAATATAAGACCAGGAGCATCGCCATTAATCCAGTAGTTGCTTTATATGAAGTGCTCACTGAAAGACAGCTAGAAAAAAATGAGGCAGAGTCGTGCAGTGGAGTTAGCAATGTCATCTCTAGCAGGAGGAAGAACATAAATCTTATAACAGTTTACAGACGTCTTTACTGAGTATCTCTAATCCAAAAGTTCTGACAAAATGAGACCCCCCTGGAGTTGTTTGGTGGCAACCTCCACAGAGAGACGGTTCCCCACAAGTAGCAAATCCTTGCTAATCCCTCTGAAATTCATTGTAATGGCATTAATCATGTCAAACTCATTGGGTATTAATATAAATTTTGTATGCAACTCCATGGGAATCCAGAGCAAAACTCCTCACACATCTTGTATCCATTCTCCTGAACAACAAAAGTCGGGTTGTAGCCTAAGTACCTGCTTATCAGCAATGAGTATTAACTCATTCTAGTACTGATAGAGTGGAATGCAATCTATTAACACCAATGCATTGCTGCGTGTGAACAAGAAATAACTAGAAATTTATGGTGTTTCAGCCAGAGCTGTGGATCTAGGCACACACTAAGTCAAATTCAACATTGAGTCAAATGCTTTGCTATTCTGTCCTTCCTCCTAAAACACTGCCAAGAATAACACTTCCAGAAATGAGGACCACTCAGCCAGGGTCCTTTTAAAGAAAATCTTAGGCTGCATTACTCTTTCATGGCTAACACTTACCTTGAATCCTAGTCCTGTTGGTGATGGGCATGGACTCTTTCAGACTGCATAGACCCAGTTCCCAGTAGCTGCCTCACAGCAGGAAGCATAGTGTTTCTTTCCTTTGGGATATTCTGAGCCTCCTGGGTATGGTGGAGTTGTTCCAGGCCACTTGGGTGCAAACTATTTAAGAAATGTAGAAGAATAACAAAGACAAACTTGGAGAAGGGAAGCACCTTTCACCTATGTTCATCCAAGACCACGGTACCTTGGAAGAGCCATAATCTGCTGCCCTTTTCAGATGGCTTGATTTTGGAAACTGTGATTATTCTGCAGTATCCAGTCAGATTTGCACACTTATTGTGAGTAGTAATGATACCATCCCAGCCCACCTCTGTAAAAAATATACAGGTGCCCACTCTTCTTCATTAAGGATATTAATTTCTTGACAGTTGACTCTGCTAAAGAGAATTCTATGAATTCCTTTATTTGACTTAATAAAGTTTGACTGGAATGATTATCTGCTGCATGCTAAGCATCTTGACCAGGGCACTGTTCACACCTACAGATTTATGCCATCTTAGTACAGAAATAAAAAAGTGTCAGTGTAACAGTTCGGACAGGAGAGCCGGGACTGGATATGTGAGTCTAGAAGCCAGGCCAAAAGCACTTTATCAGATTGACCAAATGTACTGAAATCTCTGGGTGGACACTTTTGTACTGCACCCACAATATTATTCTTGAATTGCTAGGAAGAAAGCAATTTATTCTGTCACTTTCTGAGGACGTAGAGCTAATTGGCCTTTCATAGTTATGTGATTCTGCAAATGAGCATAAAAGTGAAAGCTGACAAAAACTCAAAGAGGAAATCCAAATCTGCCCATTTTCATAAGTGTCTCAGAATGGTTTGTAGAAAGGGACGAAATTTTGATTAGAATAGCAAATTTCTTCATGCAAGAGGAAGTGCTCTAAATTACCCATCGCTGCAACAAACAAAAGGGCTGCTCTTCCTTGAGGCTCCTGGATGAAAGGAAGCGAACGCTCTTTTCTTAATTCCATCCTAGCCATCCCTCACAGGCCATTCGTGGGGCAAGTCCTGTTCGCCAGCGGGGGGTGGGGGGCCTCGTGGAGCACGTGACCTTGCTCACCTGCTATTTCTTCCTCACGCTGACTGTCCCAATTCACTAGAAAAAACACACATAATGCATCACATCTTAGAGACTGAGAGGCAGTATGTCCACAAATGCAGCAGCGAGAGCAAAGAAAGAAAAATAACTGAAACTTCCATATAATCTCAACAGAAAAGAAACCGCAAAAGACTGAATTCAACATAATAAAACAAGAGCCAGTCTTCAAAGCCTGTGAGGAACGTTAAGGTATTTTCACAATGTCTGCTACTAGTGACAGAGTGAACACCGTGAAGGAAAACTGAAGAAAAGCAGGCTGGGGAAAACACGCAGTATCATTTTTCACGCACAAAATATACAGGGTGAATTTGCTGAGGCGAACAGACTGGGGTCATTAATGAAAGTGAGTCCAGTCGAGGCCAGAAGCAATTTAGTGTTTGACTTTCAGTTGGAGGCAAATGTTTTCTTCTCCTTTCATCTCCCGTCTCCTGTACTTCTCCTCCCTTCCTCTTTCTCCTCTTCTTTCCTTTTCTCTCCTTTCCTCTCCTTTTCTCTTATTTTTCTCCTCTTCTTCCCTGATAACTAATCCACCTTCCCTTTAGCCTCCCTGTGACAAAATTTACCTGAAAAGCTACAAGTAAAGCAGAGGAGTCTGGGATTTGTACCGTGTGGTTGCATATTTTATGGAACTTCATACACTGAGCAAAAACGTGTGCTTCAGGAAAGCGGCGCTCCTGACTGCCAGGCCTTTTGCCATACTGAGGCACTAAAGCTCCTTTTTCCCCCAGAGCTCAAGCTTTCAAAGTTATTTTCCACTCTGATGATTACAGACAGCTGAACAGACAAAGAAAAAGGGGATTTTAAAATAGGCAGTCACTACTAATATGTGCTTTGCTCTTTTTGACCAGAAAAAAAGAAGCCCAGGTGTCATTTTGCCATTTCTTAATCATCAATGTCAAAAAAAAATTCTCCTTCTGGAAATGCAAACAGAAAAATGCATTTATACTGAAGAGATCAGCAAAAAACGAGAAAAAAAGTGAAAAATCTTGCTCGCAAACAGCACCCTGTGTTTTACAGGAAACTGGATATTTAGAGTAAGAGAATGATCCAATTCATGAGATTTTTGAATCTGTAACAAAAATTTAAAGTCAAAATAAGAAATATGTTTATAACAAGTTTGCTATTAAAGAATGTACACTATAAGAACTGCTTCTACGTGAGCACCTCAATACCTTCCCTTCATACCTGTCGGCCTCTTCTGTTTTCTAAGAAATCTACTTTTCCATTGATTCCTATCACTATACCTTAAATTGTTAGTTTGCTGTGTCTTTCTTTGTTCCTTTTTTCTCTTTATTTCAGGCTTGTCCTATTAAACATCTAAAGATATAACAAACAAAATAAAAAATATATGCTATGCTGGCTTATTCCAGAATATTATAGGGGACTATTGATACAGGGCAAGGGAAAGGGAAACTGGTACTGATTTCAGGGGCAAAAAGAAAAATTATATATGTTTTTCTGGATCCTTATTTAGTGATTTACTATTGCTACTCATCTCTTCTCAAAAGGGTTTCTATTTGTTGTATGTACATGCTATGCATTGTTGAAAACAATGCTAAGTGTGGTTTCAAATACTTACTAGGTAATATTCAATGAATGTCTACTTTGTATTAGACTCTACACCATCTATGTGCTCTATGAAAACAACCTCTATAATTTCTAAGCATTTTTTAACATCCCTGTATCTATCATCTTTTCACATGAAGAAAAGAATGAGAGCTTGTGGAGCATGTGCTTTGAGGGAGGTTCCTTCCCCAGGGAGAGGAAGCTAGCATTTAATCAGGATGTTCTCTGGGCCCTAAACCCTTATGCGTTCTGTTTTGCCAACACTGTATCAGCTTCTCTCAGTTAGCTTCTCTCAGTTAGCTTCCTAACTGTTCTGTAACATAGGGCAGTTAATAGTTTTTCTTTATAGTATAATTCATAGAAGATTTTCATGATGGAATTTAAACATTGTATTTAGTTATTCGACAAAGAAGTAATATGCAGTACCAAATTTCTGGAAATGATCACAAAACATTTATTAAATGCCCAAAGTATTTCCAGCATTGGCTTCAGTTATGTATGGAAATACAAGATATTTCTCCAGAGTGAGCTTCAATTCTAGAAGGTGACACTAGCCATATGGGCAAGACAAGATGGTATAAACTGTAGTAATCCTATGTAGTCACATTGGATAATAAGTGAATTCATTGGTTCACAAACTAACACATCTGTCAGCACTGCAAATATTTTTCTAATGTTCAGCATTTGATGTCATTCTGAACTCTACCACATGACTTCACACAGATAGGTTATTCCACATTATTTTTCCTTTCTTTGATGACTTACTGGGATCATCCCATTGCATTTCCAACACTGTCCTTGATGTAGAAATGCGTGGCCTCTAGGGAGACCATCTGCCTGGGTACTAAGCAGCTCCAGGTGTTGGGGCTCCTAAGGTCAGTCTGCCCTGCTGTGCAGACGGCTGAATTCTCCTCTGCCAAGTGCCATCCGTTGCTGCCCTCATCATGACAATGCAAACAAGCCCCATGCTTTGCCTTGGCAGGACATTAAAAGCCTTTCATGACCATGACTCTGACTTGTTTATTCAGTTTCATCTCCTCCATTTGTTTTTATCCCTCCCCCACACTTGCATTCTCTGCAGCTCTCTTCCATCAATTCAGAAGTTCATAGAGCTGCAGAATAATATAGGCTTATGTTCATAAGCTTTCGAGCTCTGGAGCAAAGTATTGGCCATACACAACTTAAAGGGGGAAAGATTTATTCTAACTCAAGCTCTCAGAGGTTACATTTGCTATCCGGAAGAAACCTAGTGGAAAGTGGTGTGACAGAGGAAATCTACTCATCTTAGGGTGCCCAGAACCACAGAGAGCAAGGAAAACCCAGAGAGAAACAAAGAGGCTGGCAGTACAGTGCTCCTCACCCATGGCCTCTCAAAGATATTCCTCCTGAGGTGTGCCTTCTCCAACTGAGCCCCACCCTCCAACAGCCTGTTCTATGATGAACTCATCGGTGCAGGAGTCCATCCATGGGGTTAGTGCTCTCAGAATTCAATTGCCTTCTGACACCTTCTCCTATGAGTGTGGGAGAATTCAGGAATTTACTTTAGATCTAAATCATAACTGTTATCCCATATTTTTGGTATGTTTTTTTTTTCTTGGCATTGGGGATTGAACTCAGGACCTTGTGCTTGCCAGGCAGATGCTTATGCTGCGGAGCTATTTCCCTGGCCCTATTGCATAGTTTTGTGATTATACATGAAATACTTTTTTATTTCCTGTCTACTTAAAAATAAGCAACAACAACAACAAATTTACTTGTCATCCCTCAAGTCAAAAGCAGAAGCGCTAAGTGGCAGGGAAGCCTAGATTCCAGTTGTTTTAGGCTGACGATGGAATTACCATGTTTGTAGTATGATTCTGAGAATTGGGTATATATAATCCATGACCCAGTATATCACATCACTAGAAGATAATTTATTTATTCATCAATTCTGTTCTGCCTATTAAAATATCACCTTTTAAAAACTTTTATCACTTTGTATGTCCAATATTCAATCATAATACAGTATACAGTAGGTGTTTAACAAATGTCACCACTTATAGTGTCTTTTTGAGTTGTACACAAGTTTTACACAGTAATTCATGAGATGTGCAACTCTCATGAAACAGAAGGCTCCAGGGGACAAGGGACACTTGAAATTGGTCCCCTCAGTTGATGTATACAGATATCTGGGACATTGTAAGTGGCCAACGTGTTGTTTATGGAGGTGTGTGAAGCAAAACAACCATTTATCTCTATAAAGATGGTGTCTTGTTGGTCTGCTAAGTAAAGTGTCTGCCGTAATGTTCATGCTTCTTTGACTTTAGCCAGGTCTCCTGGGTTTACTAAGAGCCTAGAATGGAGATACTAATGTTACCCAGAAGTGAGGTGAAGGAGAGCTATAAATAAAAACTGTGAAAGGAAAGAATGTTGAAAATGTATGAAACAGCTAGGATGTTCTATGCTGGTGTTCCACAGGGAGAAGAGAAGGGCTCTGATTGTTTTGATAAGCAGCTCTTGGTGACAACATTGCGATGCTGGAGCATCATTCCTTGGAAACATATTACTCCTAAAGAGTAGCCTACAAGTTGTGCCAGACACAGGTTTCCAAGTTTGGCCTAGATGTCTTCAACCTGCTCTAGCTCTCACCAGTGTGTGCTTTCTAGTAAAAAACATTATTGTTTTAGAAGCCAAAAACTTCCATTTACTTTCCTCAGTAAATTTTTTCTTTGAACCTAGAAAATAAGCTAGTGCCTGTTTTCAGCTGATTTGAAAAATACAAAAGAGAGAAATATGTTTTGTTTTTCTTTATCTGAACTTGGCTCCAGCCTTCTACCTCCCAACAATTTTATTTTATAATAAGAAGCATTTGAAAAAAGTCTCTCCAAGCACCTCCTTTGGCGAGCACAGGGATCAGGGTTCGATCCCTGATCCCACATGCTGTACCAGCCCCATCCTTAGGGAATGTTGAGCCAACCACCGAGTCTGGACATGATGGTGCATGCCTGCAATTCCAGAACTGAGGAGGCTGAAAACAGGAGGATTACCACCAGTCAGAGCTGTATAGTGAGACCTTGTACCAAATATATAAATGAAAAAAAAATCTCTCATGACACAAAAACCTCAAACAAATTTTATGAACAGAAATTAGTTCAGCCAAAACAAGTCAAAAAATTTGCAAAGTAAATTATAGATGAATTCCCATCAGTGAAGTCATGCACATAGAAACCACTCCTGTAAAACATAAGCCAAAGGCAGAAGACCTTGGAACCACATGTCACAATCCTCAGAGCAATTTGTTCTACACATGTATGCCAGTGTGCCACACCAACTGGAACCACAGACCACATCTCTACATGACCCACTTCAGAGAGCCACCTGAGCTGGAATCCTAATGCCTTTTCCTGAAATC
>NDGM011177036.1:6282-47692 GCA_002564305.1 Octomys mimax | reverse complement strand
GGAACGGGTTCCCGCCGGCGCAGGCTAGCAGGAAGCTCTCCACACACTCACCGGAGCTGGGGTTGGGGTGCGTCTTGGTTTCATTTTTTTACTACAAGGTCTTACTATGTCACTAAATTGCTTAGGCTTGAATTTATGATATTCCTGCCCCAGGAATTACACCTGTGCACCACTGTTCTAATATTTTTAATGCAGTAATTTCTCTCTTTAGACTAGACAGATCATAAATGTCTACACTTAATCCTACTAACTTACTAAAAGGAGACTAAAATTCCTAAATTGCACACATGTCAACTATGTAAAGTCCTCTCTTCTATTAAATGATTCCCAAGTCACTAATATAATTCTTTCACAAGAAAAATTATTTCATTTTGAAAAAATCTTTAAAAACTTCCTAAATGTGAATGTAATGTCATTTCACATAGACACATATATATCATCAAAAAATACAATATATGATACATATGTAAAATGGTACGTGTATTACATTACATGTGCAGATTCCTGGATTGTCCTTCATAACTACTGAATCAAAATCTCTGGGGGAGAACTACTGCAATATTTCTTTATTTTTAAAACATTCTAAATGATTATTTTTATCTACAACAATCCAAGAACCATTAGGATATCAGATCAATCTTAACAAAATGGTTTTAGATAGCCTAAGTGCTTTTCAACCTTGGTTGACATAAAAATCCCCTGGAAGTCTGCATCTCAACCCCACAGACTTCAATTATGTCAAAAGTGGGGTCCAGAAATTTGTACTAAGAATGACAATCATTCCCCAGTTACTACTTTTGATATTGATAATGCATTGATCTGATTTGAAATACTTGACTAAGGAAAATGTATATTAAGGGATATGAATTAATAAAAGCTGGGATTTTTTTGTTTTATAGATTGAACGTAGGGCCTTTGCAGTCAGCTAGATCCCCAGATTTTTGGTTTCTTCTTTTAAAAAAAAAATTAAGACAGGATCTTAGTGAGTTGCATAAGTGAGGTTGTAAATCTCAATCCTCCTGCCTCAGCCTGCTGGAGTGGTAGTGTTTGCATATGCCTCAGCCCTCAGCTCTGTGGGATTTTTAAAACTTCACAGAGTGTGAGACCCTGTACCAAATACATAAATTAAAAAACAAATCTCACAGACTTCAACCCATTGTGTTTATGACTCAAGAGGTCCAAGAAAAGGAGTAGTGTAGAGTTCACAAAAGCTTCCACAAGATTCTGATCTACAGTTTCAGTTAAAAAAAATACTAATAAAGCAAGAATAACAAGACTATGATAGATTAATGTGTTGATAGAATCTTCATCTTTAGGCCATTAATAAAAGATTTGAAAATTCCAACTGTGGGGACAACACAGGATTGTACCCCCAAAAAATGTAGAATGAGGGTAGGAGGTGATTTTTATCTTCTCCTGTTTCCTTAGCCTACTGTCTTTCCGAGTAGTTCTGTTTAGCAAGTTTAGGGTGCAAGACAGCTGAAAGTTAACCACTCTTTAGAAAAGTAACAGTAAAAACATAGAAATTATTCAGCGTATCACAGAATTGAATATTTTTCTATTGAGTAGTTTTTGAAGTCTGCAATTTTGCCTCCTCATAGGTATATAAGAGTAATGCATATTAACTAAGGGAATTCTTTGAACAATTACAGATTCATTCTACAGAAACAGATGGTTTAGAAAGGTTAACTAGTTTATAGCAACTCATCATGGTAATTCCTGCAAAGTCAGAATGTGAATTTAGATTGGTCTAAATCCAGTTCTCTGCTCTTGGAATACACTGTATTGCCTATAAACCTAGAATGGAATTGGTTAGTTGTATAATATCACTAGATTTCCTTTTCAACCAGATTTTATTGGTACATTTTAAGTATACACAATGATCACATTCGTCATAGAGAATTTGTATCTGTACATGATATAACTTGATTCTCTTTTCCCTTTTCCCTACCACTCTAACCCCTCCCCTCTCCATTTACAAAAGCTTTGTTTTAGTTTTTCCTTCTTTTCTCACTTTTAAAAAATTTTTACTTTTCCCATCTTTCCTCCCCCCTACTCCCCTCCCCATTTCAACATTTTCTTCCTATTTCACAGTACCTAATTTACAGTTGTGTCCTTATTTACTCTTTTGGTTTCTCATACTAAAGAAACAATTTGGTATTTACATATGTGTATTGATTTATTCCACTTAAGATTATGGTCTCAGGGTGAATCTTTATCTATGAATGTGTCAAGCTTATTCTTCTTTATGGCATAGTTGTACTCCACTTAAAAAGCCATGTCTTCTTCATTCATTCCTCAGTTGATAGTCATTTGTGCAATGCTATTGATTTTATATACATTTAAAACATTTTCTTGTCTTTGAAATTTACTCTTTTAATTCAATCATTATATAAAGAATATTATTTAAAATAAGGCATCAGACTTCATTCTTCCTGGAAGGACAAGGGAAGCATGCCTTCTGCTTAATTACTGTTGTTGCTTCGCATGGGTTCCTATGACAAGGCACCTCAGGAAGGGAAGGAGGATGTTGTGTTGAAGAATAAAAGATATGGTCAGCCAAAAGTATGCCAGAAGCTAACAATTGTCACATAGCAATACACGGTTACAAAACACTTGACCTGGCTGTGCTGCTCGTACTGCTTTGTTCCACTCTGGTGCTGGCTATCAACCTCCATTTCTTTTTTCATTTTCCAAATTCTGTCATTCTGTCAGCTCTGATGCCTTCCAACATACCAAGCCAACCTTTCTGTTGAGCTTTCACACCTTCTCTAAACCTACCAAATATACCCTGTCAGTTCTTACTAGGCAGTCACTTTGTTGTCTCACCATAGCCCATCCTTCTTTGCTAACTACTCTTATCACTGTCCCTTAGATTTTTATTGTTTGTGTCATCTATGAATATTTTCCTATTTGTTTTATTTTTTATTTCTTTATTTCTCAGGGCTGAAGGAGGGACAGAGCCACATGGCAGATGGTTCTTCAAGTCAACATTCAGCACTTTAGAGTCTATAAAATTTAGATTTTGCTAAGGCAGTGATTTTCACTTTATTTACTTAAGGAAGAAAGATTTATTTTAGCTCATAGTTTATAGAGGTTTCAGTAGGTAGTTGGCTGACTCAAAAGCAAGATAGTGTGACAGAGCAGAGTCAGCCTGTGGCAAGTTTGGGAGGCAGCAGCAAGGCGCACTTGGCATTACTGCCTTCTTACTGTCCTTTTATATCCCACCCAGTTTATAAGCCTATTGGATGGTGCCACCAAAAGCCCCTTCTGGGAGCACATGTGACTTTGGGAGGATGTCTAGACACAGCCATAACATTCCACTACTACCCCCCAAAGACTCATGAACTTCCCTTTATGCAAAAAGCACTTAGTCCATCTCTAGAGTTGCTCAGTCCTAGGAGTTCCAGCACTGCTGAGAAGCCCAGGTCAGGTTCTCCTCTGAGATGTAAGACAAGTTCTGAGCTTTGCACCTCTTTTGGTGCATGTGAGTGATGTAGTTGCAAGGGTGAAGTGGGCTTGTGGGGAGCTTGCCGGGTTCTGCCTTTTTCACTATTTTTAAAAAAGAATTCATGCTATATCTGTGAATTTGAATTTTCAAGTGAAATCTTCACAGGAGCCATAGTATATGCAAATAGATGTGACAATAAAAGAAGATAACTTTTTTATAAACACAAAAGTATAGTTAACGTCTGCTAGAAAATAAAAGCTGATGTCATATAACATTTTATGCATCATTTTCTTGGTCTTACTGTCTGCTTTCTCCACAATCTTATGTTTCTGAAGTTGAGATGCCTCTTATAGCAGAATAAAAAGAAAAAAAAACCTTCATAATCATCAGCCCTACTGATAAATTATATAGAAACTTAGTAATACATAAGTGATAAATATTCCTTGATCTGGTGGTTTTGTTTGAATTCTTTTGCAGTAATTGAGTCCCACAGGTTGACTTTTATCTAAATTTACTTTGTTATTTGATTTTTTGGGGAAAGATTACTTCATCATAGTTTTTAAGAAAATAGGTAATATTTGTCTGAAGTTTGTCTGGCATGCCGTGAAGTATAATTGCAGTAGAAATTACCCAGCTCAACATTTCATTGTGCCTTGAAATTATACTGCCTGTCTCACAGGTGAAGGTGCTGTGGACCTGGCTTGTCACTGTAAACCTATTCATAGGTAGGAAAGACCAAGAGTAATTTAGAATTATCTTCAACCTGAACATGAATAAGGCTTAGACAACTTTAATTATAATACCAAAGAAGAAAGTGATAGGTTATTGTGTCAATAAGTATATAGTCATGTTCATCTATAAAAGCTATGTGTAATGTAATGGTCCTTTTTGAAAAAGCAAATGTTAAATTGACTTTATAATCAGTGTCACCTTAGTGTGTATAAGCATGATAAAGCATTATAAAACCACGATGGCATCATCTATGGCTTGCTATCTATCACTTCCTGGTATTGTGCAGCTCTCTCTTACACCGTGAGGAGACCGTGTGAGTGGGTGTGTGGGCTGTTAGGTGAATGTGGCTCGTGGGTGTTGCAGTGTCATGCCCACTTATGCACTGCAGAGATAACCAGCAAAGATTGTAAGTGGCTTCAGTATGAGAGTTGTCAGGGGAAACTTTCCTGCGCATTCTACACCAAATGGGTTAGCCAGGCAGGTAGAGCTGATGCTTGGATGACCGCACTGTGCTAAATTTGGCACACAACATTGGAAAGTAATTCATTCCCATTTTAATAGTATAACTTATTTAAAATACGACATTTCAAATCAGGATTTGGTGAATTCTGTGAAGTATTTTGGGGGAAATGGAGATGTTGGGCCTCTTAGTTTTGAAAAATCACTAAATTAGGTTTTCTCTTACATTGATTGTTCCTGACCCTGTGAGTTCCATGTTTTACCTATCTGTATTCTTAGAAAATGAGCTACATTCTATTTCATGTCTATGGTCATAATCATTTCTTAGGAAACAGTAGAAGAAGCATGTACTTTGGAATCAGCCTCAGCTAGAATCCTCACTCTGTGACTTATTAACAATGTGGTCTTAGGCAATTACTTAATCTATTTTACTACTCAGTTA
Organism: Octomys mimax; assembly: GCA_002564305.1. Lineage (NCBI taxonomy): Eukaryota > Metazoa > Chordata > Mammalia > Rodentia > Octodontidae > Octomys > Octomys mimax. Next base: position 42,608 of record NDGM011177036.1, on the reverse strand, counting down.
TTCTTGCTGGTACAATGATTTATTCTTATCTTAATGTGGCCTACCAGTGTTTTGATATCTAACAGTCCTTAACTGCTTACTCAGTATATTAGCTAGAGTACTCCAGAGAAAGTAAACCAATAGCAAATGCATTTATTTAATATATGTGATTTATTATAAGGAACTAATTCACATGATTATGAAGGTTATTATAAAGGTTGACAAGTCAGGATTGGCTGGCAGGCTGGAGACCTAGGAAAGCCAGTATTCCAATCCAGTTAAAAGGCAGTCTGCTGGAGAATGCTGTTTTGCTTGGGGAGACCAAATCTTTTTGTTTAATTCAGACCTTCAACTGATTGGATTAAGCTTTATCTACTTGGAGAGGGGGTCTACTTTACATGAAATTCACTGACTTAAATGCCAATCTTGGGATCAAGGAGCTAGCTCGGCAGTCTAAACACCTGCCTGGAAAGCACAGGACCTGGGTTTGATCCCCAGTATTGCATGCTGTGCTGGCCCTGGAACCCTAGGCACCCAAACCAGGTGTGGTGGCACACATCTGTAATCCCAGCACTGGGGAGACTGAGACAGGAGGGTCACTATGAGTCCAAGTTGTGTAACGAGACCCTGTACTAAATTTAAAAAAAGATTTTTAAAAATTTAAAAGAAATGCCAATCTCATTGTAATACACTCTCTCAATTGATACACAAATTAGCCATCACCCTGTTAGCACTTATACATTTAGTTACAGCAAATAATGCCAAATATAGGGTAGTTCTTTAGGACTGACCAAGAATATTGTTAGCCACAGTAGCCTTATTATAATGAACACTTTTTCAGTGTTCCACTGAGACTCCAAGAAAGCACCTCTTTTTTCTAAATTTAACTCTGTTCTCCTGTGAACAATATCCAGTGTCTTTTCTGAATTCTACAGAGCATACTCCCAAGAAATGCCCCTGTCAAATTCCATATTTGTAGCTTTTGCCAGTCACTTTCATGTCCAACGTTTGAATTTAAATACTCATTATTCTTTGCATGTATTGTCCAGTTTTTCTGAGGATTAATCCAAAATAGTGTGTTTGCTAGGGCTACTGTGACAAACTTTCATACACTAGGTGGTTTAAACAACAGAAATTTATTGTTTACAGTTCCAAAGGCTGGGAGCCTATCATCAATGTGTTGGCAGGAATCAAAATTTCCTCTGAGGGCTGTAAGAGAAAATCTGCTCCATGCCCTTCCCCCAATTTGCTGGCAATTCTTTGTATTCTCTGACTTAAAAAGGCATCATCCTGATCCCTCTCTTCATCTTCATGGTGTTCTCCCTTGTGCATGTCTTTGTCCAGATTTCACCTTTGAAAAAGGACAACAGTCATATTGAGTAAGACATACTATAGTAAAAAAAAAAAAAAAAAAAAAAAAAGAAGACCCACTATGGTTACTTTATTTAACTTGGTTACCTCTATGAAGATCCTATCTCCAAATAGGGTCAAGTATAGCTGTTAAGACAGGATAGTCTTGGGGGGAAACAGTTCAACATATAGAAATCAATAATGGTCTTCAGGAATTGAATGAGACAAAAAAGTAATTTGAAACTATGGAATATCATATAGCAGGTTACAGTAATTTGGGAAACCTTTTGAAAGCTATGTATATCTTATCTATAATGGCATATAAGTAGCATGGTGACAACACAGAGGATGTCAAGTAATGTAATATGGAAACTATCAAGGAGGTCAGATTAAAAGGGACAATTTCTCTTGAGAAGACAGAGGTAGGACTTTTCCTTTATGAAAAGTGCACTACTGTTAAGAATAGGATGAAGGTGAAATATTATTAGGAAAACTGTGGATAATGAGAAGTGTTACATATGAAAACATTTCATTGAGGAGGATCAAATAATCTTGACTGCAGGCTTTATAAGATTATTTGCTTTAAATTATGACTCAGAAAAAGGGAGGAAATGTTATTAAAGAATGGCCCCTGGAAAAGTCTAGATACAGCACATTTTCATTGCATTTACTATAGACTTAAAAAAATGTTTTGAGCTGGGTGTGATGGCACATGCCTGCAATCCCAGCTACTCAGGAGGCTGAGGCAGGATGATTGCAAGTTGAAGGCTGGGGTGAGTGATTTTGTAAGACCTTATCTCAAAATTAAAAGAGAAAAGGGGCTGGAGATGTAGGTCAGTGGTAATGTGTTTGCCTACAGTGCTTGAGGTTTTAGGTTCCAGTCTTGGTACTTTGGTACTACACACACACACCTTTTAAAAAATGCTTTTGATCAGGAATAATGGCTAAGAAACATCTGTTTGCAATCATTGTGCTCATAGGAGCTATAAACACACCATGTTCGTGGAATTAATTAACATATTAATTTGGTTTCTAACCTGTCCAGTTCATTAAACAAGACAACAGAGACAGATAAATGCTACACTTATATTTTTCTCAATCATGTTGTCTTATGAGGGAACTAAATTAGCAAATGAAGTGTAATGTGGTAACATTAATTTAACAATTGAAAAAATTGGATGACACCCCATAAGATATGGTATGTACAAGAATACAGAAGTTAAAAAATTGTGTAAGACATTTGTCCCACAGTTCAGCGTGGTTGGAGATTAAAGGAATTGGTAGACAGATAGACCAATTGTGGTAGAGGCTTAAGTTAGGAAATTAAGGACAGAATGGCACACATGGGAGGAAAATTAAAACTGGCTTGGAGAAAGGTCACCCATATGTAATTTTATAGAATTATTTCAGTGCATTTAGCTTTCAGGTTTTACCTTAAAGAAGTCACTCGTTTTTATTCAGTATCACCTGGTTGAACCAAAGAATGCTATGCCTGGTTATGGCAATAATCCTTTTAAAAATTAAGAGCTGTCTTATTATCAGTGGCTTTATCCAGTGGGCGCTCCTGCAGAGTTCAAAAGGAAGAAAATCTGGCTCAGTGTTTCCCTTAAAGTTCATTTTTCTAAAGTGTGAATGGAAGCGAGAGATCATGGCATTTTGAGGTTAAATAAAAATGCTTAAATGGCCATGAAAATGATTTTCACTGAACTGCCATGTTCTGCCTTATGCTTTTAATTACCTGATTTCCAAAGTAAACATTTTTAACTATTAAATTGCTCATTAGTAACAATTCATGAACCATCATCCATCATTGTGTGTTTTGCTTCAGGAAATTGCAGCAATTTAGGGCTTTTAAAAAACATATCTTAACAATATGTTGCTGATATTTACAAAAAGATATACAGATCAAATGAAGGAAATGCAAAACATGGCCCTGGCCATAGTAGTGTTAGTAGTGTAGTAGTGTAACCTCCGTGGTAAGCCATGGATCCGTTGCTCTCCAGCACCTGCCTGTGTTTCTGGAACTCGCCTTGGGGTGTAGGAGGGCGAGGCTGCTGTGCTGTCCTCCCACGTATTTCTAGAGAGCTTCGTTACTGCATCTGTTCCCGTGATCCTAAGATTTCGAGCCGGTGAGACCTTGGTCCCCAATCTCAGGAACAGGGGAAAAATAGCAAAGATACTAAATTTATCTTTTACTTAGGAATGCTTTAGTATTTGTGTTTTATTTGTTTATTTTTTATGCATTTGGTATGGGGTCTACAGGGACTACAGGGCCTCACTACATAGATTGGACTTGTAGTGATCCTCCTGTTTTCAGTCTCCCAAGCGCTGGGATTACAGGCACTTGCCCCCGCACTCAGTCTCAATCATGCCTCAGGGTGCCCCTCAGGTGGGGCCAGCACTTCACACCGGGGATTGAACCTAGCCTCTGCGCTCTGCCTAAGCAGGCCCATTAGTCCTAGTATTTGAGTTTTAGAAGGTGAAGTAATCACAAAAAAAGACAAAAAGTTGAAAGGCCACAAATAACCAAATTTCATATTAAATTTGAAGATGGGAAATCATTTCTAGCCAAGAAGCCTGAATCCAAGGTCATGGTGTTTTTTTGAAGCCTTCTGAAAAATAAACATATGGGTAACAATAGTAAAACAGTATCCCAGAGCAGTGTGCACAAATTAGGTGGGGGAGAAGGTTAAGATGAAGAAATATTTCAAAGTTAACTGGTCCTTTATGTGGCTAGATGTTTCAAGCAGAACCCCAGAGACCACAGCCTCGTAGGGGAGGAAGTGATTAAGGAGCTGCAGCTTTATTTTCCTGATGCAGCAATTGTGTGAATGTCGTCTTGGAGTATTAGTTCTCAAACATTTATAAAGTTACTTCCAGTTTCCATTTTACCATTGTATTCATCAAGCAAAATAAGCAAATAAATAAACATTCTTGAACAAATTAAGTTGGGCAGGATTACACTGTACTTAATGTAATTTTGTCAAAAGCTGCTTTGAGGTAATAAATGGTAACCAAATGGCAGAAAGGACTTCATAAAAGTGATTTTTTTAGTACACATAGTCAGAAGACATGAAGCCGTTTGGGTGTTGGAAGTCATGAGGATGCTCAGCGGGTGCTTTGCTTGTGACAACTCATGCTGAGCAGATACCTGACTTCATTTCCCAGTGCTTTTGAGAGTCTCTGTCCCTAAAATAGATGTGACACCTCCACCTTGGAGGAAAAGTCAAGCAGCATCCATCCCAGATGTTGAGTTAGTTTCTGAAAGGTAATCATGGCTCAGAAAGGGCACAGGTACTTCTCTGTCAAAGGACAAAGCACCCACTAGAATGAGTTTGCTTTGGTTCTAGTGATGGTACCTGAATATGCCAGATGAACAGAGAGCCTTCATAAGCAGCTTAAAGTTCCATGAAATGGAGGGACTACCAAATAGTAGGGTAATTAGCAAAGAAATACTAGCAAAGTCAAATCATGTGGGAGATATCCATATATTGGTGATGTGAAGTATTCTGTAGGCAGAAAGCAGGTGGAAATATGTTCTTTTTTTTCCTTTTTAGCTACCCCTACCCCTAGAAGTTTGGGAAGTATTGTCAGTCTGTGCAAATCAAATAATTTCCCCTTTTTCTTCTACTTGCCTTCAACAATTTCTCTCTCTCGCTCTCTCTCTGTCTGTCTGTCTGTCTGTCTGTCTGTCTCTCTGTCTCTCTTTCCCCTTCTCTCTCCTGATTATGTGGACTTTTTCAAATGCTTGGTCAATATATTAGGTTATAAGACAATTTCTAAATGCATTTGAACCTGTCTACCTAGAGGACTTTAATTTCTACTTAGTCTTTTAAATTTTAATTATTTTACAAATAAAGGAAGAAGGCTATGAGGTTTATTAATGTGTCAGTTTTTATGAAAAGTGTGATGCAGTGGTGGTTTGCATTTGCTATCTTATTTCATTTTATTTGGCTAGTTAAATAAAAAGTAATGCTAAATACTGTGGAAGCATGATTGTTTTATACAAACAAAATTATTTTGTCTTGAAAAGGACTGATATGTGATACCATCATCTTAAGTTTTAGTAAATAAAAATGTCAGGTGCTCTGTTCTATTAATAAAAGTCAAATGTCAAATAAAATGGACTATAAACTTTACTGGTTTTAGGAGGACACATTTTATGAAAATTAAATTTGTAACCATGGCTATAATTATCAAATTCTTTTTATCATAATGAACTATAAGGCACTCTACACAAACTTGAAAGCTTTATTCTAAGAAATAAAACAAAAACAGTGTTATGTGTGTGTGCTTAAAAATCAATAACATTTTCTCTGTAGTAAACTCCCAAACTTCTCTTAGTTAAGTGACTGGAACAGTATTATCTGGGATGTTAGGACTTCTTTTTTATCAGTTAGTTTAAAATTTACAAGTTCTAAACATCCATCTACATTGAGTCTCTGCTATTTTCATAATTTAAAAATAAGTTTTGTTAGTACACATTTGCACTGCATGGTGATTATGTTCATGTGAGGAATCAGTATATAACATATCTCAATTTTTTTTAAACTTTCCCTTCTACTTAATAATTAATAAATATCTGGCTTCTGTTGAAAATAGGTAGAACTTTGAGAAGTATCACAGTTGCTACGTAGAACAGTTTTTAAGTCCATTGTCCATGATTATTACCTGGTTCTAAGTGACGTTAAAGTTCAATCACTTAAAGGTGAGAGGCAAAGATAGCAGGTTCATGGAAGGGATGGGGAAAGCTGGGCAAAAGCTCATGGATTTTTGTTATTCGTGGTCAACCTACATTGTCTCATTGATTTCTGGTAGAAGAAGTTGTGGAGGGGAAATCCTGACCAGGGACTCTTAAATTCTGCCCAAGTCTATTGCATAGACGCAGGATTATTCAAAAGAAGAGGGGTTGCATAAGTTAATATTTCATAAAGTATCTAAGTATAGCTGTCTTGTTTCCCTTGCTTTGTATTTATAAAAAATGCCTGGTCTGAGGCAAAAAATGGGAGCTCCTTGGTAGGGCAGAAATTTTATTCAGTTTCATTGGCTTAAACTCACAGAATAAAATATTTCTCTGATTCTGTGGTGATTTCAGTCACCCTAAAATTAATGGATTTTATCATTCATACTTTACCTTAAATGAAATTTCAGTTTCAGGACACAAATACAGGCTTACTGTGGTGAAACTACCAGGAAATATTAAATAATAGTAATAATTACATTACCTGGGTGATTATACTGCTGAATTTTTTTCAGTTTGATGATGCTAGGTTACAGCACTCTTGATAATCAAAACTAGATATCACACTGTAACATAACTTCTTAAAATGGATACAGAAAATTCAGAAAGCTTTTTATAAAAGTAGCACACAAATTATGTTAGTTTGAAATGAGCTGAAAACGTACACATGGGAGCTGTCAGATATAGACAAAGAGAGTTGCGTTTATGTATTTCAATCTCTAAGAAAGAGATTAAAATTTGTTTTCAATTTCTGAAAATGCCTTTTTGGTTATAATATTATGTAGGGAAATACTGTTCACTAGGGTTATAGTTTAGTAATTTAAAGCATATTGAAAATACCACCTTCAGTCTGGGTAGAACACATTTCTTTTTTATTAAATCTTCTACAGGTCCCTTTCCTTCCACTAGGGCAGCATGTGTTTATTCTAAGCCTTTTACACGTCTGGTACTCAGTAATCTGCTCTGGTTGGATTTTCCTTACTGAGCTAATTATTGAATATTCAGTAAATTTGCGACTTGTTGCTAAAGATAGCCATTATTAAACATCAAATTATTTAAACCTATAATTAAATAAATTATACTGAAGCAATAGTAATAAAAACTCAAAAGTTATCATTTTCTGAGTTTTATTATTTGTACTTTTGAGATTATTTGTGTTCATTGTATCTGACTAGTAGATATATTATAATAAGTAATTGCTTATCTCTTCCAAACTCTGACTTTAATGACTTCATATTTCATAGCTTGAAATGGCGAGATTATTTTTGCCACAGTAGATGGATACTAAAAGATTTTTACTTTATTTTATGGACTAGAGATTATTCTATTAGCCCATTACATAACACCACTGTGTGCAGCTGTTAGTGTCCTGCTTTCTGGTCTCCCCTACTCTGACATAATTCACCATAATTCATTTTATTGAATTGAGGAGACTAAGCATGGTAAAGGTGATAGTGAAGGCAGATTGTGGAAAAGTCTAGGCTTTTCCAGTTAGTAATTCAGACCAGTTTAGTATCTCTGAGCACCATTTCTTTACCTTAAAATAGGTCCTTTTTTGTTCTTCCTACTTGAGAAAATTTTTAAATAAAAATTAGAATGTGCTCATAGATGGCAAAAGTATTAGAGGCAGCTAAGTTAGATAGAAGTTAATACACAGCCAGAAAGAGAGTAGGCTCTAAAGGAAGTCAGCACAAAATTAAAGAGATGAGAATTGTAGCTGGAGGCACAACTGAAGAAGTCTAGGCCTTGGAATACAGATGCAGTGGCCAGGCCTATGTGGCTCCCTAAGAGTAAATGGTAACTTGGAATTATACTGTAATTACCTCCGCCTGGTCTTCGAACTCCAGATGGGAGTCCTGGCATCAGTCACCCAGGTGGAAGATCAGAGTATCCGGACCCATTTCTTTCCCAAACTACCTGTGTGCTTCCCATGTGGCCGTGCTGCATGGTGACCTGCTTCCCTACTGGATTGGTATTAAGTGGCTGTACTTGTCATACTACAGGTTGGTTGAAGTCTGACCCATGTTGTACCCACACAGTGACTTTGCTATATAAATCACCCCTGACAAAGGGCCTTGGTGGCAACTCATTTTCTATACCCCTCTGTCTCTCAGGATCTATTTCTTAATGTATCTTTCCTACTCTTGACCTCTGTTGTCACTTGGAATTCATTCTTTGATTTTAGGGTACATGCACTGGGCACATCTAGCAGGCTGGCAGTTATATTTCTCATATATCAAAAGCTGTTTGGGAAAGGCTATATGCACACAAGTTTTTATTAGTTGTAAACTCTAGATTTACCTTTGAACTTCTACACATCAGTTTTCAAAAGCTTGCTAAATTATACTCTAAATTGCTGTCTCAGGTTTTTCCTAGCTTGACTGCCCCCTGTATCTCCCGCTTTCCAGCCAGTCTGTTGGCTACTGCAGTGGGGAGCCACTTGGCCGTGCTTTTTCTTCTCAGATGATAGCCAATACAGACACTGCATGATCACCACACTCTTTTTCCTGTTGGGTTCAGACAAGCCTCATGTATTTTCATTATTGTTTTCCAGGAAAAGTGATCAATGGATAATCACTGATCATCCATTATTTAATAAAGAATAAACCTAATTACCACCTGTTATTAAAGAATTCTCTTGATAAAATGCAGATTTCCTGTTAATAGGGAAAAGTAATGTATCAAGCAATAGTCATATCTCAGCAGGAAAAGATTGATGAAGTTATTTAGCTTTAAAACTGGACTCTAATTCAGGTAAATCTTAATGAAAGAAAAATTGTACAAACAGGAACAAAAAGCAGAGCCTACAGAAGAAATTGGCAATGAAGGAAGTAGAATCTGGACCTTTTCATGGGAGTGATGGGAGTGGAAATGAAGGCCATCCGCAAGACTTTTTGCTGGAAATATATCAAAATATTTGTACTGACATAACAGTTCTCTTTTATTCTGAGTGGCTTTGCTAAAAAAGTTTTCCTATTATACACATACAAAGTACACACATGAAAGTATTCTCTTGGTTCCATAGATATATGCTAATAAAAAAACCAAATGTTTTCACTTTCACGAATTTATCTTGCCTCTGTTTTCAGTGGCTTAGCATACCAAATAGTATCAGTGGCATTGACTGTTAGAATTCTTTGCAGCAAAGAAAGTTGCTGAACAGGAAAGTATAGATTTGTGATTCCTTAAATTTAAATTTTATTTCTTTCTTCAAGAAGTACGTGAAATTTCACCCAAAATTTCAAATTTCATTTAGAAATATCCCTTTGCAGATGATTTATTTACTTCATAATTCTCTATCTCCTTCCCTTTTTTCTTCCTTTTCCTATTTAGGTTATCTTGTTTCTGTCAAAATTACTCTGCTTTACCTATAGTGATTAGAAAGAACATACTTGAAAATACCAGAGTACCTTGCTGTACCAGCTTCATTAATTCCTATAGTAAATTGTTATTAATTTGATGCCTAAAGGAAAGAAATGTGGAACTGGTGCAGAATGAGGAGGTAAGACTTAAGAAATTAATGATCCGTAACCTCAAGTATAGATTTCAGGCATGACAATTAATCCAACAAACTGATGCAAACTATGCACACTCTGGCTTAGCCCATTCATTTAGCTAATAGTCTATTACTGAGTACCTTGTGTTATTGTAATACTGTTATGGAAGTGTCTTGATTAAATATCTTTTTAGAAATCTGCTTGTTCCCTTGGGAAAGAGTTACATTTTTCTTATCCATTCTGACAAAATGTCAGTCACATTATTTCAGAACTTCTGGTACTTTGTACAGATGTGTCTTTTAAAATATGCATCATGGCATTTATATAAGTTGGTTTTTCTTCTCATATTCATACAATTGCATGTGTACAATATCTTCAACATGCCAAAAGGTTGAATTGGTGTCTGATTCCAAATCTGTATTGGCAATCAAACAAATTAGTTATTTATACCTGCCCCTCCTTTTTCTGTTTTAGCTGGACAAGACCAATTCTGAAGAAAGGGTACAGAAAACGCCTGGAATTATCAGACATATACCAAATCCCTTCTGCTGATTCTGCTGACAATCTATCTGAAAAGTTGGAAAGGTATTCTCATGGTTTATTAGTTGAAGTGATACATTCATACTATTAATTATTTGGAAGATAGAAAACTAACATATTACAGGGCCTAATTCTAATGGCTAGTTAAGATAGGAACATTTTATATTTTTGCTGAAATCTTGATTGATCGAAGAATTAAATAATGAAACCACAAAGGAAAGAAATATTTTTCTTGAGAATTGCTTTCTTACGGTTGAAAAAGACATATTTGTGTTCTGAGAATTTACCTGTCTTTAAAGAGCATGAGATAGATTTACTCACAAAATCTTAACATGTAGAGATAAATGTGCCAAAGGGAAGTCTTAAAGTAATGGCTATTGGATGTCAAAGAAATATAAAACTTTTAATTATTTTTGCTTCCTATTACATGTCAAGTTTAACATCTCTCCTTGGCCACTCTGAAGAGAAAGTGTCATTGTCTCCATTCTACAGAAAACATTTCTCGAATGACCAATACTGTTGCACATTTTTCATATATTTGTTTGCCATTTGTATTTCCTCGTCTGAGAAGTGTATGTTCATATCAGATGCCTGTTTTTGGGTTGGGTCTTTGAATTTTGGGGGCTTATTTTTAAAAATTCTTTAAATGTTCTAGATAGAAGACTTTTGTCAAAGGGGCAATTGGATACAATTTTTCCCCCAGTTTATGGGGTTTTTTTTTACTCTGATAATGATTTCTTTTGATGTGCAAAAACTTCAAAACGATGAGATTCCTGTTGTTGATTCTTTGAAGTATTTCCTGTGCAGTTTGGTTTTTATTCATGAACTTTCTACCTATCCCTGTGTCTTTAAGATTTCTACCTACATTTTCCTCCAGGAGATTTAGTCTTTCTGTTTTAATGTTTAAATCTTTGATTTATTTGACTGTAGTTTAGTGTATGGTGATAGACATGGGTCTAATTTTAGCTTTTGGCATGTGGAAAGCCAATTTTTCCAGCACCATTTATTAAAGAGGCTGTCTTTCTTCCAGTGAACATATTTGGCACCTTTGTCAAAGATAATATGACTGAATGTGTTTGTAGTTGTGTCTGTATCTTCTAACTGTTTCATCAATCCTCTGGTCTGCCTTTATGCCAGTACCATGTTGATTTTATCACAGTAACTTTGTGGTATAATTTCATGTCAGGGATTGTGATGCCTTCTACCTTTCCTTTGTTTCCCAGGATTGCTTTTGATATTCTAGGCCTCTTCTCTTCCAGATGAATTTTAGGAATGTTTTTTGTAGCTCTGTGAGTATACTAATGGTATTTTAATTGGGGTTTCATTGAATCTGTCTAACAATTATGGGAGTATGGCCATTTTCACAAGGTCAGTTCTTTCTATCCAGGAGCAAGGAATATCATTCAATTTTCTGAAATCCTCCTTGATCTCTTTTCTCAGAATAATACAATTTTCACTGTATAAATCTTTTATGTCCTTTGTAAGATTGATTCCTAAGTATTTCTTTTTTTTTGCATGTTACTGTGAATGGCATGGTTTTCCTAATTTCTCTTTAGGTGTGTTTGTTGTTTGTGTACAAAAATGCTACTGATTTTTAAGTATTAACTTTGTATCTAGCTGTGCTACTAAATTTGGTTTTCAAATCTACAAGTCTTTCAGTGGTCTTCTTGGGGTTTTCTATGTAGAGCATCATGTCATCTGCAAATAACAATAATTTCAATTCTTCCTTTCCAATCATTATTCCTTTTATTTCTCTCTCATCTAATTGCTCTGGATAATGTTTTGAGAACTATATTGAATAGGAGTGGAGATAGTGAACATCCTTGTCTTGTTCCTGATTTTAAAGTGAAGCCTTTCTTTCTTCCTTTCTTTTCTTTTCTTTTCTTTTCTTTTTTTTTTGTCCACTTAACATGATGTTGGCTGTTAGTTTCTCATAGATGGCTTCTTTCATGTTGAAATATAGACCATCTATTCCAATTTTCTGTAGGGTTTTTATCATGAATGAGTGTTGGACTTTGTCAAAAGCTTTTCCTGCATCTATTCAGATTATCATTTTTTTTGTCTTTGGCTTTGTTGATGTGGTGTATTGCATTTATGGATTTTCATATATTGAGCAATCCCCACATTCCTGGGATGAGTCTCATTTGGTTGTGATGTATAATCTTTTTGATGATTTGGTGCATTGTGTTTGCTAGTATTTTATTGACGATTTTTGCAACTGTGTTCATTAGAGAGATTGGACTATAGTTCTCTTTTTTAGAGTCTTTTTTTTTTTTTTTTGCGGAACCAGGTATTGAACTCAGGCCCTTGTGCTTGCCAGGGAAGCACTTATTCCTCTAAGCCATGACCCTGGCCCCTAGTTCTCTTTTTTAGATGGGTCTTTTTCTGGGTTTGTTTTCAGAATAATGCTTGCCTCCAGGTATGAGTTGGGGAGAATGGCTTCCCTTCCAATTTCATTGACAATTTTTAGGAGATTTGGCATAAAATCTTCTCTAAATTTCTTGTAGAATTCACCTGTGAATCCATCAGGGCCTGGGCTTTAAGTTGTTTGTAGGATTTTAATAATATTTTAAATTTTGCTTCCTGTTGTTGGGTTATTTAGAGTTTGTTATCTTTTTAATTCAATTTTGGCAATTCATATATATCTAGGAAACTGTATTTTCTGTGTTTTCCATCCTGTGAGAGTAAAGATTCTGGAAGTAGGTACTGATGATCTGAATTTCTGTAAGGTCTGTAGTAATTTCACCCTTTTCATTTCTTATTGCATGAATTTGATTTTTTCTCTCCTTTTTTAAGAAGGTTGATTAGATGTTTATCAATTTTAATTTTTCTTTCAAAGAAACAATTCTTTGCTTCATTGATTTTTTGTAGTTTTCTTCATCTCCACTGCATTAATTTCTGCTCTACTCTTTATAATTTGTTGCCTTCTTCTGGCTTTGAGCTTGACGTGGTCTTCATTTTCTAGGAGCTTAAGGTGCAGTATAAAATCATATATTTGGGCATTTTGTTTTCCTAATGTATGAATTTACTGCTATAAATTTCCCTCTTTAAGACAGTTGTCATTGTATCCTGGTAAGTTGTGTCTGCATTTTTGTTTGTTTATAAATATTGCCTAATTTCTTCTTTAATTTCTTCTGTAACCCACTGGTTGTTCAAGAAGTTGTTATTTAATTTCCATGTGTTTATGGTGTTTTTCTGTTTTTTTCCTATCAATAATTTTCTGTTTCATTGTTTTATGGTCAGACAGTATGCATGGCATAATTTCAATTCCTTTGTTTGGGTAAGTATGCTCTATATGCTAGTGTGTGTCTGTTTTGGAGAATGTCCCATGTACAGCTGAGAAGAATGTGTATTCTAACATTACTGGGTGAAACACTCTTAAAAGTCTACTAAGTTCATTTCGTTGCAAGTTTTGTTTAGTTCTGTTATTTCTTTGCTCAGTTTTTGCCTATTGATCTACTTCTTTGTGACAGTGGCATGTTAAATTCCCCCATTACAATTGTATTATTGCTTGATTTTTAAAATCTGTTAAAATTTATCTTATGTTTTTGGGTGCTTCCACATTGGATGCATATATATTTATGATTATTCTCTCTTCCTTTTGTAGTTTTCCCCTAACAAGTATGTAATGACTTCTTTATCTCTTTGAATCATTTTTAGTTTGAAGTTCATATTGTCAGCAACCAGAATATCTACTTCTTCTTTTTTCTAGGTTCCTGTGTCATGGAATATTGTTTCTCATTTTTTGACTTTCAGTCTGTGAATTTCCTTTTGAGTTAAAGGTGTTTCTTGTGTACAACATATTGTTGATTTTTGTTTTTTAATCCACTCTGCCTGTCAGTTTCTTTTGCTTGGTGAATTGAGGCCATTTACATTGATGATTGTAACTGATATATATTGGCTATCTTTGTCGGGTTATTTTCCTGCTGTAGGTTCCCTACTTTTCCCCTTTCTTTAATTACTTACTCTGTTTGGTGGCTCCTTTCTGTTGTTCTTGAAGCTGTGGTTGTTTCTGTCTCTTTCTAGAATATCTGTCAGTACTCTTTGTAGGATTGGTTTGGAAGTCATGAATTTCTTCAGCTGTTCTTTGTCGTATAAGAATCTTATCTCACCACTGAATTTGGTAGGTAGTTTTGCAGGGTGCATCAATTTGTGTTAAAAGTTATTTGCTTCAGGGACCGGAAATACTTCATTCCAAGCTCTTCTTGATTTGAAGGCTTGTGTTGAGAAATTGGTCATGATTCTGATGGGCTTTTCATTTACAGGTGATCTGTTTCTTTCCTCTAACAGCTTTTCACATTCTGTTCTGTTTTGTTTTTGCATAGTGTCTCCCCAAGGCCTCATGCAGTCACAGGGCAGCTCCTGGAGTTTGTGACTGATTATTTGATGATATTGATTATTGTGCTGCACCTGCCCTAGGGCAGTTAATTTGCATTACAATGTAAGGAGGGAGGAGAAGCTAGCTAGCTGCCTGAGGTGTTGGTCCTCCCTTTTGCTCTCTTGCTCTTTGCTGCTGCCATGAAAGGTTGCTCTCTGCCATTTGCCAGTCTGCCTTGGAGCCAGCTGAATATGGACTGAAACCTTCAGTAACTATGAGCCAAATAAACCTTTCCTTCCTTCATTTTGGCTGTTGGGTATTTGTCCCAGCAATGAAAGAAGAGTAATAGACAGTTCTTTTGCTGAATTTCTGAGATCTTGATAATTATGTATCTAGATGTAGATTCAGTTTGATTATGGCTCTTTGGAGTTCATATGTCTCACTTAACTGTATGTCAGATTCTTTTCTCACGCTTGGGAAATTTTCTGCTGCTAGTTCTGCAAATAGTCTTTTTATGTCGTTTGTGATGACTCCTGCTTTTTTGTTGACACCAATTATTCTTAAATTATTTTTCTTTGCATCATCTTGTGGCTGCTGAATTGTTATTTGCTATTTCCTTATTAGTCTTTTTTTTTAAATGAGCAGAATATATTTATTGAGAGAAAGAAAACTCCTGTCTAAGAGAGGGACAGGAGGGGGGCCTGAGCGGGTTGTTCCCAGGGAAGCTGTCTCTTCCAGGGACTTTTATAGTGAAAAAAAAAAATCCTTATTAGTCTTAAGGGATCATTCCTTTTACTTTCATTAGTGGCACCACTGTCTTCAAGGTCTGAAAGTCTATCTTCAGTTTTATTCGACCAATTTTGCCAGCTTTCCATGGAATTAATTTCCTAGAAATCTGTTTGAATCTATTTCATGTATTCTAAATCTTTCCTGCGTTGTCTGTTCAATGTTTCCATCATTTTGCTACTCTCCTCTATTTTTTATCCTTACCTTCTTTAGATATGCTGAGCAATACTTTCATGATTGTTGTCATTTCCTTTTCCACCTGAGAGATTATTTCTGATCTGATTTCTTCTATAGCATGATATAATTGTTTTCTTCACATTTCAGAAATTTCAGGTGTATGACTTCCACATTCTTCTATGTCCTTATCTCTTAAAATTGTTCTGAGTGGGCTAGAGGATTGAGATTGCCTTTTATTCCTTTGTTTTGGCAGTTTGAAGCTTCCAGTGATTATCTGGACTCAGCAGTGGTGGGAGAGCTGTGGGATGCGAGACAGTAAGGTTCCTGCTGTAGTGGGGGTCAGAGTAGGACTCACCAAGGCTCTCGCTACTGGTGCTGGAGACTGTCCGATGCTCAGCAATGCTTCTGCACAGGTGGTGGGCGTAGGCTGGACTCACCAAGACCCCACTGCTGCCTGGTGTTCGCATCCATTAATCTTATACTTTATCTTTCCATTGCTCTTAAGAAGCCTGGTCTTTTCCTTTAACACATACAATGTAGCTTTTCAGGAATCCAAATTCTTTCAGAGTAATATATAGTACAGCATCAAAATCTGCCAAAAATGTTTGTGAGCAATTGGTGCTGCAGTTTTCATAGATTTTGTCCTTAATCACTTAGGTTACGTTTCTCAAATATACTTATGTGAAACAAAGTTCTGTTAAAAAAAAATACATGGTGGCACACACCTGTAAATGTAGCACCCAGGAGACAGAGGCAGGAAGATCACTGTTCAGGACCAGTCCTGACTGTATAGTGAGTTCAAGGCCAGTATGAACTACACAGTGAGACCCTGTCTCAGAAAATGAAACAAAAGAATAGGATGACTCAGACATTTACACATGCAATTTATTGACCGCATTTTTCATTCCTTTGCAGAGAATGGGATAGAGAGTTGGTTTCAAAGAAAAATCCAAAACTTATTAGTGCCCTCCGGCGATGCTTTTTCTGGAGATTTATGTTCTATGGAATCCTACTATATTTAGGGGTAAGAATCTCCCTTTGAGTGTATTATGGATAAAAATAATTGTATTATTAGGATTATAATGATTATGGAAGGACTAGAGAATCTAGTGAACAGGAATAAATATATAAAGGATTAACTTCACCCTAAATACTAAGAAGTTACCTAAAATTCTGAGAGAGATAAGTTAAAAATCCTTTGGAATGACAATGACTATTAACAATTTAAAATGAGTGCAACAAAATAAATTACTTGTTTAAAAATTATTTTCTGGGACTAATAGCTCAGTGGACTAAGTGCCTGCTTTGGCAAGCGCAGGGATCAGAGTTTGATCCCTGGTCCCATATGCTATGCCAGTACACCTGGGGTGCACTAAGCTGGTGAGCAAAGTCTAGGTGTGGTGGTGCACGCCTGTAATCCCAGCACTGGGGAGGCTGGAAACAGAAGGGTCACCATAAGTCCAAGCTGCCTGGTGAGACCCTGTACCAAATACCTAAAATGAAATTAAAAAGTTATTTTCTGTTATAATTCTAAAAATTATATTTTCATACTAATACATGACATTTCTGCTAACTTGATTTTTTTTCTATATTCAATAAGAGAATGGCAAAGGAGAATGTAAGGAGAAGTACCCCTTATGTAATTAATGTAGTACTTTGAAATAATATCTACACACTGAATTGTTTCAAAGAAAAATAGTAATGTTTTAAAATGTGGTAGCGAGCGACATAAACCTTTATCTTCTCATTCTCTTTTCTTCATCATCATGAGGAGAGTGGTTGCCTGAAAACCCAGGTGTTGGTGTTTTAAAAACCTTGCATGTTCCCTAGTTCTCAAGTGTAACTCAGGTTCATTACTTTCTATATAACCTGAGCACCATTTTCAATCTTTGCTTGTAACCTTTAAGAGGAGGTGGTAAGGAGAAAATATGTTCAGTCTTCCAGTAATAGCTATGTGCAACATAGCCCTGGGAAGTTCTGTTCCGGATGGATTGCCTGTGTTCATCTGTCTCAGGGATTTGTCAGTGTCACAGTGTCTCCCAAATACTTGCCACATGTATTTCAGTGCTTTAAGAATATTATGTCATATGTCCCAAGAAAAATGCATTTAAAATTTATTTTAACAAAATTGAATATAACTAGGCTCAGAATGTTTCCTAATGCTGTGATAATTTCCTAGATGGGATTCTTCTGACATATACATACTTTACAGGTAGATCTGTGGATCCATATGTATGAATTTATTGTTTCAAAAAGCCAAAAAAATTTTCCTAGAAAATTATGAATGAGTGTGTGTGTATATGTGCACGTATGCATGTATATGTGTAATATATGTGTTCTTAATCAAACCTATAAAAATTTGAGGGTGAAAAAATAGTTTCTTGGTAAATAAGAATAAGGTAGCCTAGGAATTAATTGCCTTTTAAGATGTTTTTGAGGTCATTTTTCCCATGATAATATGCAGAACATTGTGAAACAATTTTTTTCAGTCATGATCTAGTAGTGGTAAGGGGGAAACCTATAGACAAGATTAAAGGACAAGACAGTGGAGCAGGTCAGGAGAGGGATGAAGTTGTCAAACTTAAAAATATCCCTGCAGAAGAGATCTGAAAACCATTCATGGTTTTAATTATCCATGGGTGAGGGTGAAGAGGTGCTGCTGAGCTAACTTCAGTCCTGTGCTGCCTCTGTGGAGCCCCAGAACATGTGAATGGCGAAGTCTTTCCCACGGTTACCTTCCTAGTGATATCAAGAGAACATGGTGGAAGTAAAGGCTCTTGATGAAAAGGCTACTGAAATGTGTGTGGAAAGTTTGTATTGGAAATGGCACAGGCGGAGCAAGGCTGTGGGTTTAGACCCTCTCACGTAGCAAAGGTCTCGCCGATTCCACATACTTTAACAGTGAAATTGGTGAAAATGTTAAAAACTTAAGTCTCATGCAATAAGATAACCATAGTGGCTGTTTGGATGAGTGGTTTTTCAGGGCATCTGATCTCTAGAATTAAAATTATTTTCTTCCTTTTTTATTTTACTAAAAAATTCATAATCAAATAATAGAATAACTATCATTAACACACTGTATATCATTATCTTCAAAGTAGTTACTCAGACAAAATATTCTCTCTTACAAAGATGAAACAAATAATAGAACAAAACTTTCTTTTAGTAAAGTTGGCACATACTTATGGGGTGCAGTATATTTTAGTATATGCACACAATTAGCAAATCAGGGTAATTAATATATTTATTACCTCAAAACATTTACATTTTTAAATATGTATTTGTGAAATAAGTGTAAACAAATATGATTACTTAATATATTTAATTAATATATTTATCACCTTATAGCACCACAAATGTTTTATCACCAAAAACATTCAAAATTTTGTCTTCTGGCTATTTTGGAATATAACAGAAAATTATTATCTATGGTGATTGTCCTATAACTTTTCTCCCTTCTAACTGTAATTTTGTACCTAGTAAGTACCTTCTCATTCCCTCCTCCTCCCTATCCTTTCCAGCTTCTGTTGACTTCGTTCTTTTGTCCCTTATAGGAAGAAAAGAGGAGGAAGAAGTTCAGCCATTATAAGAACTCTATCCTTTTGAATGACATATTCAGCGTCTTATTCTTTGTAGTCTTTCTCTGGGTTTTCCTTCTTTCCATTGAATGAGCTGGGATGAATGAACAAGGGCTCCAGAAATTATTTTAATACTATTGATGAAATATATGCACATACTTTTACAGTCTCTCTATATACTTAGTCCCTCTACACATAATCATTGGAGTTTGGGTTTGTTTTCAGGACTGAGAGAAAACAGTACTATAAAATTCGATGTTAACTGTGAAAGGTTAAGAGAAAGGAAATACCATTATGGAGGAGCTTTCTTTGCAATACTGATGTAACTTTAAATCATATTAGCTACGGATTATTACCATTAACTATACACCTCATTTTTCTCCATCTGATTCAGTAGCCAGATACAACATTGTCCTTAACATGTAAGACTCCCAGCAGAGAAGAGACTGGCTATTGTAGAACTGAATGGGAGAGTCAGTTAAGGACAGTCTGAAGGAAGCTAAGCAGAGGGAGTCTGTAAACACACTGAGAGAATATGGTTATCAAGGTATGTTTATTATGCTAAGGAATTCATAAGCATTCACTCAAAAACTTTCTTGATTCTTAGGCAGCCTTTGGCATATTTCCAGGGTCACACTGGGGTACATGTCAGTGCATCTTAAGGCAGACTACTTTTCTTTATTAAGTCCTAGGAAGTTCAAGGGCATAAAGAAGTCTTGGTGTGCAAATTGTCAGAGTTCGCAGGTCCCACAGACTATTGCAAAGGAAGACTGTTGTTGTTTATGTTTGGACTAAACTATTGAGTGCGCATTAGAATGTAAATCTAGTGCTAAAATAGAAGATTTTGGGAAACTCTACACTCAGATTTGTCCTGCCCTAAGTGTTTGACTTTTGAATGTATCTTCTTTATGATTGACTCCCTGAGACCTGCCATATAGGATTTCTTTCTCATTTTTTTTCTCCTACTGTTTCCCCCCAGCTGGCTGCATCTCTAGCCCCAGCAGTATCTGCCCTCTGAACTCCCTGTACTTCTCCATGTCCTGAGTATCTATGCTCCCTAATAGCACCCCTAGCCTCAAACCCATTGCTAACACACATGCTACCCCCCAACTTGTCCCAGGTTCTATGGCAAGAGCATCTAGATTTCTGCTTTTAAACATAAGGGTTTTGTTTTGTTTTGTTTTACTTTAGAGTAAGTATCAGCTCTTACCCAGGTAATGTGATTTACTTGGTCTGGGATGAGGGATCTGGAACAATATGATTCTTGAAGTGCTCACCGGGTGATTCTAGTTGTACAACAAGGGCTGAAAAACTGGTAGACAGGCCTAAGGACATTTACTAAATGACCCGACTTTCACTGGGTCTAAAACGGCAGACAGGGAGAATTGTAAGTAATTTTTTAAATGAGAATATTAGAAAGATTTACAACACAGCAAAACTAGTATTAACTCTAATGGCAAAAGGCCAGCCTTTCTCAAACTTTTGTAAGTACATTATGCACAAGGCATCTAGTTAAGATGAGATATGACTTCTGGAGTTTTTGGATGGGATGGGAGGTCTGTGTTTCTGAGAGCACCCAGCTAGAGATGTTTGCCTGTGAACCACATTTTTTTTTAGTAGCAAGGCCTCACAGCATCATGGAAAGAGAAAAAGCCTAGTTAGAACAGTGTAGAGTTCTAAAAAGTATAGTACGAATAATCAGGAGCCCTTGAGTAAAAGTGACAGGAATCTAAATCTAAAATGTGCCCAAGGCTTTATTTGAGACTTCCAACCTTAACTTTCAACTTCCTGCTCCTCCTTCTAGTACCCACTTCCTCACCTCCACTTGGAGTGGGCAAAGCCAGAGCTTAGAAGACTCCATTTCTTTTTGTCTACTGTAGCAGAGACTCATGTTCCATGTTTTCCTGTGGCTACATCCTTCTGTGGGCTGTGTTGGTTTTTACAGGTAGTGGTAGAGCAAAAATGTGCTCTAAGAGCATTTTGAATTATTATATAGGATTTTGGAGATGAACCTAAGGTAACTTAGAAATCTAACACTATGTTCAGTAAAATGTGGTATGTAAACTAGAAGCATCTCTGTTCTTATATGTGGAATTTTGAAACACAATAGATTTAGGAATTACTTGTGATCGTGTTCTTAGAATTTTGACTGGATGATAGAATGATAAATGAGTTTATCTCTTGAGAGTAATGTCTAACATCTGGCGTTACTTTTTGGCCCATAGTTCCTGGATAATATGATGTAGTGAAGAATGTAAAATATGTATGATGTACTCAAGTGTGTATTTTCCCCCCAAAGGGCCAACACTTTTTTGTAACTCTTCTGGGTTATATTTATATTCTAATGCTATAAACTTATCTTATGATCTTGAGGAAATCACAAACTTGGCTGGACCTCAGTTTCTTTAACTGAGTGAAGGAGAGTCAGTCCAATGTATCAACTCCGTAAGCCTTCATCTTTTAAATTATGGATCCATTAAGAAGTGGGTGTACCTCAATGTAGAGTACTTGCTTAGTACTACAGGGTCTTAGGCTTAATCTTCAGCACTACAAAAAGCAAAACAAAAGAATAAAAGGATTTAATATGATATTGGCCTAGAGAAGCTGCATTAATGCTAAATTACAATGAAATAAAGTTATAATTTAATTTCCTAGTTTAATATTGAATTGATCATGATATATGAATTGTCAAGCAACTGAGAGAGAAGAAGGTTGTGTTTTCATATGAGTTTGGAAAGGAGAATAAAGAGAGTGGAAGCTTTGGCCTCAAACTACCTAGTTCAAACTCCAGTCATGCTGCTGAGTAGCCATGTAACTTTGGGTAGGTTATTTAAACTCTCTGTTTCTGTTTCTTTTCGTTTTATTCATATGTGAAGATAAATAAAAGCACATTTTTCACAAATTTGTTTTAAAAGTTAAGTGAAGTAAGCACAAATACATCCTTGTACATAGCAAATACTTTATACATGTTAGATATGATAGATCTTTCACCTAAATACACAAATATGCTGTATTTACTGATTTCTCTATATAAGCTATTATCAAGTCTTGAAACAACAATTTCATTCTGTAGGGCACAGGAACATATTGTGCTAAAATGTAAAAATGATAGCTAGATCCTAAGTATTCAAAAATTAATGTTTTAACACCTATTCCTTTTGTATTTTTAGAACTAAACCTCTTATTGCTACTGTTCTAGCAAACTGGGGTTTTGAAATCTGAAGAACATAGTTTAGATTTCTAATGAAGATGTTATTAGTCATAATTAATGAAACTGGTAAACACTAAAAAGAAAATACAAAAAAACATATTGAATTGATTGTAAAATCTAAAACCATCACTCACAAGTATATTTTTGAAGCTTCATCCTTGGTGTATATACATACAGTTTTCAAAAACTATAACCAGTCATGGCAAAGCAAAGGAAGCACTTAAAAATAAACCCTATGAGTGAATTAAACCAGAATAGATTTCCATTTATTATGGTGAACGTGAGAAATTCTTCCTTCAGCAATTAGTACAAAGCCAGACTAACTACCAGACTTCAGTGTGTCAAGTTAAATCAAAACTGGACACTGATATTCACCCTGGTTAAAAGCAAATTCTTGGGCTGGGGAGATAGCTCAGTGGCATAAGCACCTGCCTCACGATGCCGTGTGATCCCCAGAACCAAAAAAAAAAAAAAAGCAAATTCTTAATCCTTTAATATATAAGCTAATAAGTAGATTTTCATTAGTTATTAGCATATGCATATTTATTTTCTTCTACTTTTTGTATATTTCTATATTTTCTATCAGTTATAAATTATATGAAACTTTCTGCTTAGATTATTCATCCTTCTGGGTATGCTTTTCTGATTATGAAAATAATGTAAGTTCTGACATATTTGATGTTTATCCTTCCATTTTTTCCCCATAGGAATATATACCTAATGAAAGGGAAAATAATCATTCTTTTACATATTGTGCCATTTACCCGTGTTTTTGTCTGAATGTATTATGAATGCTTTTCTATGTCATTATTTTTTTTTTGGTCATTAGATGTTTTTATACCTAATTGCTTAGGACTTATATAGCTATACTAGAATTTATTTAATCAATTCCTCATTACTGTATATTAAGATTATCTCCATTTTTTCACTACTGTAGCCTTTTAGTATATATCCCTTTATTAAAAGCTAAATCTTAACAGGTTTCTCAACTACACTGAAGTCCACAAATACAAATAAACTACCTTCTACAGAAGGTGCACCAATTTACTTTCCTAGTGCTAAAATATAAAAATCCAGCCCACACTAACGATAGATACATCAATTTTTGAAAGTTTCAAGTTGCTAAGAACATCTTATGTTTATTAACATTATGTTTGGTTTCTAATGGTTTTATATATTAACAGTGCCTTTATATTTTTCATGTGTCTAAGTTGCCTTTTTATATTGTCCACTTTTTATTCTAGTATTTTTATATGTCATTTTATTTTATGTGACATTTTATATGTCTATATGTCTTTTACCTTCTTTCCCTTCCTCTCTCCTTCCCTTCCTCCCTCTGTCCCTCCTTTCTTTCTTTTTTTTATGTTTTAGGAAAGGGTCTGTGGGGTGTTTAGGGTCTCACTACTATTTGGCCAGCTCTGTAATGGTAATTTTTAATGTGAGGTTTTTATGATTAATTCATTTGATGTAACCGAGCCCAGTTTCCTGTTTTCCACAATACTTTCCTTTATGGTCTGAATGTGCAGTCAAAGCAGACTTTCCCATCTCTAGAACTCAGCCGCTAACCTAAGAATGCAGATACTGTGGATCAGAAATGGCTGAAAGATTTATATTCACCCACAGTGACTTTGAGCTCTGGTCTAGAAAATATCTCTGTGAGATAGCAAATCTGTCTCCTCAGAGGTATTTTCAGGCTTTTAAATTTTCCCTGGGAGACTGATCTAAGATGAGACCCAAGGTTATTCCCATCAGGAATGCAATCACTTGAGTTATTTTCTAACCTGACGCCTCCCCTCCAAAGATGGTATTTTGAATTCACTGTTCACATCTGTGCCCCTCTGAGAACACATCCATCATCATGGTAGAATGCAGGCCAGGGCAGTTACCCAAAGAATCCTTGGCTTCTTCCATGGCACTCTGCAGACGCAGATCATATAATGAGATGTTATTACCAGAGAGGACCTTCAAAATAGGCTTGCTCCACCTCTCAGGGAAAACTATCCGAAGAATGGAAGAAACTAAAGTGACACAGAGAATGTAGTTCATGTGCTGGGATAAGAATTTGAGTTTCACAATCTTGAATTAAGCATTCACATCACTATCACAGTGGCTTAAATGTTTGTATCAAGCTTCTATTACCTAAGTGAACCAGTAAGTGATTCCATCTTGTTTTTTGCTAAATATGTATGATAAAATATTTTATTAAATAATTTTATATTCTTTCTCCTTACATGCAATCCTCAGTTTGCTTATATTATTCTATGTAGTAACAAATCAGGAAATTCCTTGTGTTTCTGAAAATAGTCTGAGTGAGAGTACATATAGCTTTCATGGACCAAGAATATAGGAATATGTTTCTCTGGGGGGATTTTTTAAAAACATATTTGGTACAGAGTCTCACTACAGCTTAGACTGGTAGTGATCCTCCTGGTTCAGCCTCCCCAGCACTGGGATTACAGTTGTGCACCACCACGCCTGGCCTCGGTGGCCAGCTTAGTGCACCCAGGGGCAGGGCTGACAGGGCTGGTGGTGCAGGGATCCAACCCCGGTCCCTGTGCTTGCCTAAGCAGGTGCTTAGTCCTCTGACCTATCTTGCCAGCCCTTAGGGGTGAATTTTGTAAAGGACTATACTTCATAGATTAAGCTAGGTATCAGGTACCATTGTTTTCTTTTCTAAATTAAAAAAATTGGGAGATATCTGTAAATGGTTCCATTGTAAATATCAGAGAACATGATGCATTAAAGAGATTAGGGAAAACTGTAGATGGGGAGGGAAGTTTGAAGTGATGACTTTGTCCTTGAATGTTGATACTTTCATGTGCTGGTAAAGTTTGTAGTGCAATGACCCTGTTACTGGAATTTTTCTAGCAAAAAATAAACTGTGTTTTATTCTGTGAATAAAATGCTTTATGCTCCTCAAAGTAATACTATCAGTGTTTTTTTAGATAGTCATTGTCACTCGAAGGGTGATTAAGTTATTGGTGAGGCATGATGATAACTAACATGAAAGAGCTACTCCATTCAGACTAACACCAATTCTGATTTTTCTTCTTGTAAATTGAAATGAAATAACAATTCAGGAAATGAGTCTATTGTGAAAGAGATGACATGTTATAAAAACATATAATGGAGATTCAATGACAGAGAATTTAGTTGAAATTACTTAACACAAAAAACCTTTACTCAAAGCTGTCCATCTCCAACTCCAAAAATCTTGCACTACAACTCAATTCCCAAAATATTTATTTTTTTCCAGACCATTTTTCTAACATTCTATAGACAAAAGCAACTCCTTCGAAATACTTTCCTGCAATGTGGTGCTTACTAGTGGTTCTAGAATTCTGACATAGTCTAATATTTCTCTAAAATGGATTTTTTTAAAGGGAAAAAGGTATTTATGCTAAGCAAATATGAGCAGTTGAATTCTCAGGCAGCAGGCACATTCCATACCCTTCTAGTCATTGTCTTGCAGTGAACAAGAAATGATGCTTTATCTTGTATGTCTGGAAAACATAAATGTTCTCTGTTCAAAGCCTCATGGCCACACATGATGCTCCCAGCAAGGGTAACGTGTCCAGTTCAGAAGACCACCTTGCCCAAGGGAAAACCCACTAATAATGGAAAAATAAGTCAAATAAATGTGATATTGACATTTGTCTATGAAAAACAATTTATTAACATTCTGGGACAAAGTACAAAAATAAGTGTGAAAATAAATTTCAGGATTAAATATTATTGTTAGAAATGCACTACAGGAAATTATTTGTAGTTCAGATATCATTTATAAAGAATTTTAAATATAAATAAATGTCTTAATTTAAAGATTATTTTGGAATAAAATCATCTGGTCTACAGAAAGCTGGGCAGATACCTAAGGAACCTTATAAAACTTTCCAAGCCAATATTTGCACTGATTGTAATAGATTAGGAGTAGAAACTATACAACCTTCCCCAGGGTAGGCAATGGGCAAATAACCTGACATTTTCCCCACGGGATGGCATGTTACACAGCATGGAAAGCAAATAAGGTAGCTGTGTAAACATCAGTGAGATAAGTCTCCAAAATACTGCATTAAGCAAAACACTGCAAAAAGCACACTGTAATGCAATTGACATAAAATTTCAACCTCAAAAACAATTCTACGTATATGTTCTCAAGACGTACCTAAGGAACCTTAGGTAATTAATGGTAATTTAAGGAACCCTATGTAATTAATATAAGATGTGTACCAATGTAGTACAAACTAGTACAAAGCATGCATAAAATGATATGCATTAAGTTGTAATTATGCACTTTTTAAAAAACAAATTTTCTTCTGTGGGTATGGCAAACTATTCACGTTATATATCTGGGTAGGCAGTCAACAATTTTCTTTTCAGCACCTTCCTGTCTGTTTACTATAATTCAAACTCATCTAAAATATGGCTGTGTGGGTCTATTGAAAGGAGCAGTTAATGCTTAAATTTTTTCTTTTTCTTTTTCCCTCAATTTTGCATGTTTATATTTAGTAATTTAAACAACTAATTTGAAGATAATATTATGTAATGCAACAACCGCTGTCAAATTCCTATTATATTGTTCAGTGAAATTCTGTAGTTTCTAATGTTTCTTTTTCTTTTACCATTTTGTATTCTCTTTAAAAAATAAAATATGTGAGAAATAGAATTGTAATAGTTCATATTTGTGATTACTTTGGGAACTTTTAAAGTTTTGAATAATTTCTTGCCTTTAGATCTTGATTTCTACAGTTACTAAATGAAGTTTTGAATATAAGCTACAGAAAGAGCAGCTGCATAAAACACTTAGTCAGTGAGACTGGTGACAGCTCTGTGTAGGTCCTAACCTACATAAGATTCTCTGGGGATGAAATTGATGTAGATTACATGGGAACCTATTGAGACTGAGGGGCTAGTGGTATTGGGCACATGAGGTCTAGAAAAGACATCATAGAAGAATGAAAATAAAAAACAGGTGAAAAGGGGAAAGAGAGCAGTACAGTGCAGATCAGTCCGGTTTGGAAATACACATTTGCAGTGAAAGTAATTAGCATAACACCATCTGCTTAGAGGATTTCTTCGCATACTCCGCATTCACTAGATCATTCTGAGACAACATAGGCGATCATGTTTCTTTTCCTTTGGAAGATAATTTAGCAAGATGAGTAAGAATTAGAACTTCTTTATTCAAATATGTTCCTGTACATACATTTTGGAGAAGTGGCAATGAATTTGATGGACAGTTTGACTTAGCAATCAGTTGAGGACCTTTTAGGAACTGAGTTGTTAGAAACTCATCTGCTGTAGATTCCACTGGCAGATTCCATACTAAAATCCGTACCTGTTCCTGATGGGGAAGGGATGGCAGTGCAAGAGGCTCTGCAATCCCTGAGTGCCGGCAGCTGCTCCTCTCTGCAGCCAGCCCTGCTGTGGCAACTAGCTCGGGAAGCCACGTTCATTCTGAACATAGCACCATTCCTCAGTGCTATTGAGGGTTCTCTTGTGAGATCACTTCAGTCACTTGCTCTTAATGACCTATTTCTTCATTTGCAGAGGAAAGCCATAATGCCCTGTAACCATCCAAAAGATGTTATGAAATTAAATGACAATAATTTTAGGAACTGCTTTATGCCATCTAGGTAATTAACAACCCATTACACAAAGCACCCTTTTATGTTTGGCTATTATTTGCTTTTTAGTCAAAAATACTCCCCCAATCAAATCTGCTTTTTATTTTCATTGTGAGTATTTCAAAATACTCAGATATTAGGTATCTGGTGTCAGGAATTCCATACTTGATGGACCTTCTCTGTGCATCCATTCAAAATGTAAAGATCAGACCATATCTGTGTGTGCGTGTGCATGTGTGTGTGCATGTGTGTGTGCGTGTGCATGTGTGCGTGTGTGTGTGTGTGTGTGTGTGTGTGTGTGTTACTAAGGATGAACCCAGGGCCTTTGCACTGACAGCCCCTTTTATGTTTTTTTATTTTTGTTTTGAGATATGGTCCCACTAAGTTGCAAAGTTGCCCTCCTGCACGCATGCACCATGACACCTGGCTAAAATGAGACTTTTTGTGTAGAAACTGTGAGGGCATTTTATAAGGCAGAAATGAAATATAACTTCTCTGTTTTCTCTATTCGGCAGGAAGTCACCAAATCAGTACAGCCTCTGTTACTGGGAAGAATCATAGCTTCCTATGACCCAGATAACCAGGCAGAGCGTTCCATCGCCATTTACCTAGGCATAGGGTTATGCCTGCTTTTTACCATGAGGACGCTGCTCCTACACCCAGCCATTTTTGGCCTTCATCACATTGGAATGCAGATGAGGATAGCTATGTTCAGTTTGATTTATAAGAAGGTAATACTTTCTTGCACAGATTCATGGTACATGTATTCCCCATGGCACCTGTCCTAAGGGCCTGAAGTAGGTGGTGTACACGTAAGGGACATGCTGAAATTATTTTCAAATGCCCATGAAATAAACATCAGAAGTAAGTAATGTTTTTCTTTTCCTTGATGATTCAGTTTACTTCAGGTGGTAATTAGTTTCCTCTCTAAACTGCCTATAAGTTTCATTTTTAGCCATGTAATTAATTATTAGGTTTATTTCTGTTTTTACTTTTTTTGGCAGTTTGAGGTTTGAACTCAGGTCTT
Organism: Octomys mimax; assembly: GCA_002564305.1. Lineage (NCBI taxonomy): Eukaryota > Metazoa > Chordata > Mammalia > Rodentia > Octodontidae > Octomys > Octomys mimax. Next base: position 13,777 of record NDGM011177036.1, on the reverse strand, counting down.
CCCCCATTGCAGGCAAGAGCTCTGCCACTGACCTACATCCCTAGTGGTCAATTTTTTAAAAATCCATGGATTTTTCATCCATACTGTATATTACTTCAATGTATATGGAAAATATATACTAAAACGCCATGTTCATTAATGAGTATAATTCATAATTACTTATGATTATTAACCAATTATTATTTCTACCTTAACTAGTTGTCACAAGTGGTGATACTTCGTGTCACAAATGATTAACATATATTCAAAGCCTTATTTTTAATTGGATTTTTGTTTTTCTGTGAATCTGAAACTTTTTAATTTAATAATTTATATTATATTGATACGTTTGCTGTGTAGAATGATTATATTCCTTGTGAGGAGTTAATAACACATATTAACACATTGTAATTCTGAGTTCATCCTCTTCCCTATCCCCTATCCAGCTCTTGGTCCCCTTCATTTTTTGCCAAACTATGAAATGTCACGTATATTAAAGCCATAACAATTTACTGTTTTTCCTTGTGAATTATCTAGACAAGTGCCCACGTCTCTGAGGCTTGATTTAGGTGAACTCACCTTATGAACATAGTTGAAGGTCGTTCATATGATAAGTGCCTCCACCAATCTGTTGAACAAAATATGTGATTGCTTGGTTCTAGCAGGTCATTAAAGAACACTGATTTGATTAAATAACTTGGCTATTATTTTATTTTTTTCTTCCCTCCGTATAAAAATTTGATGTATTTAGCTTATAAAGAATGTGGATATGAAATTCACCTCTGGCGAATAATCCATAACAATTCCATGATATACGTGCAAGGTCTGTTGTGCTGTAAAATGTCAATGGCCATCCTTTGTTGTCTGAAAAGCTCTTACTGAAGCAATGGAAAACATGGAATCAGTTACTGAATCCCTTCAGCTGCAACCTCATTAGTTCAGAAGCTCCAGAAAAATGTGATGATAAATCTATAAAAATTGTATTTTAATTGAGAAATTTTACATAAGTCAAAAATGAGGAATTATTAGGAATAGAACCTGTAACAGTTGCTATCAAAGACAGTTGAATTTAGTTCAGTAAATATTTCTAAGGATTACTTGTTATCATAATAATACCAGGGAAGAGTGTGCTTGGCAAGCTTCCAGTCGGTCTAGGTGGATGTCCTCATTTGACGCACTCCACAATTAATATGTTCGGACGTATTATCTCTGTTTTATTAGTGAGAGAATAGTGACCTAAAAGCCCAGAATTTCTGGAAAAACTGCTTCAAATTTCAAAGTAGGAAAATTACAATTTCTGAAGTAGATAATTTCTACCCATTAAGGGAAAAGAAGTAAGTACTGAAATATAGTAGTAAGGTGAAGCGGTGTCAGATAAAAGAGTGAGCTTAGTTTATAAACAAATCTGCATGTAATATTTAACATAAAACAGTAGTAGATATGCAGTGGATCCAGTATGAGTTAGTGAACAGTTGCAGGCTGTTGTATCTATTTTTCTTTCTCAATGTTAAGTATCTGTTTTCTTACCTAGTTTGCTTTATCTTGCTAGCCACACTTACTGCCTTATCTTGGCATCATCGCTGAAGAGTACAACAGTGACCTAAGCGGCATCTCCAAGTGGCTGGTTTGGTTCCTCAGTGGAGCCTTGTCTTGACTCTTCCTGGGTTCCCTTTTCCTCATATCTGACCTCTTTTATTCCCATTACACAGGAGGACCCTTTCAATAATATTTCAAATTTTGTAATAGAGCACACATTTTTGGTTCTTTTCCAGATTATGCAACCATAAGACATTACATTTGAAAAAATGGGTTTAAATACAGATGTAATTAAGCTTTGTCTGTGGATCTTGAGAATTCAGAAATAATAGATTACTAACCAAACACTAAATGCTTCCTGTGCACACACCTCCATATTTTACCCTGTGCAAACTCAAGTTTGCTGAGACCTGGGTCTACCTCTAAGCCACATGAAAACCAACTCAGTGGAATACCCCCTCTGCCCAGTATTGCTCTGAGAAATTTAGAATTCATTCCTCTGATTCCTTCTTCATCTCTGCTTTTCTGGCCATTGATCCAGACCTGTCTCTACCAAATCTTTCCAGATTTTCCTAACTAGAAGTATAAACTTTCCATTAACCATATTATTTTCTATTTCCCTTAACTCATTAGCTTCTCATTCTTAGTTACTTATGTCCTGTGCTGCCTTGAGGCAGGAATTATGTTTTAATAAATTTTAGTTGTCAGGACATTAGTATGGTGATTTACATCTACTAAGTGCTCAATAAGTATGTCATTAATTTGATTCATTTGGAACATATATTAGACGGGTGGTTTCTAGTCAAAGCATCTAACAGCAAATCAATTCATATTATATTTTGCAGGCAAAGTGTTATTATGATGTTTAATATTATAATTTAATAACTTTAATTTGTAGACAATTTTTGATTGAAATATTTTACACATAGCACTTTTTTCTTTGTAAAATTTTAATATTTTTATTTTTCATATACTGTCAAAAATTTTTAATGACTTAAGTATTTATAACATGTTTTTGAGTTTAATAGTACTTTTATTCAAAAGAGATAGTGTAGGAAAATTCATGAAAAATTCAATGCCAAGTTTTTAATCTCAAGTTTCCGTGTCTTTGATTCCATCTTATAAGTAAAAGCAAATCCATCCCTAGAGCTCACATTGTTTAAATGGATGCTTAAGTACAATACCATTATTATTTTGTAAGTGAAAAAATAGTTATTGCTGTTTATATGCAGGAAAATAAAATGACTGGAGGAGTGTCAAACTATTTGCTATTAAGAAAAATCTTTGTAAATCTGAGATGATACAAAGCTGAGTGAACATAATATAATTTTTATTACCTTTACTTAAAACTGCATGCACAGTAGCCTGATTCCTTAGCTTTATTATAATGTTGCTTTTAAGTAAATTTGCCTTTTGTTTGTTGACATCATCTAACCAATGTCTCTTTCAGACTTTAAAGCTGTCAAGCCGTGTTCTAGATAAAATAAGCATTGGACAACTTGTTAGTCTCCTTTCCAACAACCTGAACAAATTTGACGAAGTACGTACCTATTAACTAAAGCTTTCATGGATTGTGTTAGAACCTGTGTGACCCCAAAGCTGAAGTTCCTATGTGTGGTAACAGTAAGAAGTGGTTCCATCTCCCTCATACCTCCCTTGACTGTTTCTGGAAACTGAGAAACCTAAATTGCATAACAGAGTGCCGATGTGCCGTTGGTGGCCCTGGCCAACTCAAGGGCACCTCAGCTAGCTCTTAGTTTTTCAAAACTTAATCCTTATCAAACTTTGCTTCCTTTTAATACTTTAAATTGGTTATTTACTTTGCCTGAATATGATACTTTGAGCAATGTCTGTTCTGTGTCGTCTCATGTGACAAAGTCAAGGTCCTTGAGGACATAAAGTCTATTTTATTTATTTTTTCATTTCTAGTATTTGGTATAGCATTGGACCTGTAAAAGGTGCTACGTTAGCTATTGCTGAGCTGAGCATATGCTGTGTCTATTTTCATGTCCCTGTCACTTAGCAGAGATGAGCAGCTCTATGTGAGGGAAGTCTTCTGTTCCCTTGAGTTCTATGTTATGGCTTTTGGTTTATCAAAAAAGAGATGTTGTTTAGAATAGATTGTGGACGTAGTACTTAAGATATTTGCTCTCAACTCCATTGAATGAAAACAGACTTAAAATGTTCAGTGACTTTGGAAAACCTAGTGTTATGTGTAGAATATATAATCTGTATGTTCCAAGTAAGCAATACCTAGATTTTAATATCCTCAGAATCATGAAGTGTTTGATTGCTTAAGTACCAGGTCGTTTTCTTTCCTATAAGAGTGTTAATCTGCTTGATTTGGGGCTGACAGTAACGTGCCCCTCATCTTTGCTGTGCTTTTCTCTTTCAGGGCCTTGCGCTGGCACATTTCGTGTGGATTGCTCCTCTCCAGGTGGCTCTGCTGATGGGGCTGCTCTGGGACCTGCTGCAGGCCTCTGCTTTCTGTGGCCTGGCTTGCCTAATAGTCCTCGCCCTTTTCCAAGCAGGGCTGGGGAAAATGATGATGAAGTACAGGTAGAAGTCTATTGGTATCATTTGAAAAGGTTTTCAAAAGCTCGTTCTAGTAAAACCAAGGCTTGTCTAGGCACTGAATTGTGATCTATATGGTATCACTGAAAAAGATGTATTTTAGTGGCATAAATAATACTTCCTATACCAGTGAAACATTTCGCTTCTCAGTCCATAGAACTTCTTTATAAATAGGTTAAAATTCAGTGCATAGTTACAGTTCATAATATTTAAGTAAAAATGAATACAACATTGATAAGAATTGGAGAATATACATGAATTTTGTATTAAGTTCATTGGTTAGATCATCACACCAGAGTCTTAATTTCTTTATTTTCTAGAATTAATCCATGATGCCAGGCATTGCTTATGGTAGGGGATTTCTAGAGTTTGTCAGCTAGAGCATGATAGACACTATACAAATTTTGGACTCCATTACTTGAAGCTTAAGTTGTACACCTTTTCCGTCTTTTTTTTTTTTTCCTCATGTATGTATTTGGTGCAGCGTCTCACTATGCAGCTCAGACTTGTAGTGATCCTCCCACTTTCAGCCTCCCCAGTGCTGGCAGTACAGGCATGTGCCACCACACCCGGACTCTGTTGCTGGCTCAGTGTGCCCCAGGGGCCGGGCCAGCACAGCATGTGGTACTGGGGCTCAAGGCCCAGTTCCTGTACTTGCCAAAGCAGGCACATAGTCCGCTGAGCTATCTTGCTGGCCCTCCATCTGGTTTTCTAAATAGAAACAATAAATAGAAACAATAACTTTTCATAGACTGCCATGAGAATCATAGGTAGTGTCTAGAATCCATTAAATACAGTGTACAACACATAGGAGGCATTTACTAAGTGGTAAGTATTGTTTTTACTACCAACTACCTTATAATAAAATAAATGCCCATCTGATTAATAAAAGAAATGTGGCTATTCTTAAAACTTCGAACATATTTTTTTTTCCTTCTGAAGTTCTGGTGTTGAATCCAGGCCCTTGTGCATACCAGGGCCTTGGGTAAACATTCTACTATTGAGCTGTTTCCAGTCCTTTTTAAAAATTAAATTTTGAGACATGGTCTTGCTAAATTCCCAAGGCTACATTTGAACTTGAAATCCTTCTGTCTCAACCTCCTAGGTAGATAAGATTATGGGCAAGCACCCCTATAGCTGGCTTGAGCAGTTCTTAATGGATAGTTTGACTTATTCTCACTATTGGTTGATTGATTTACAGAGATCAGAGAGCTGGAAAGATCAATGAAAGACTTGTGATCACCTCAGAAATGATTGAAAATATCCAGTCTGTTAAAGCATACTGCTGGGAGGAAGCAATGGAAAAAATGATTGAAAACCTAAGACAGTAAGTTTTCATGATAACAATACTGCTACCAATTTTATTCTTAATATTTAAAAAATGAGTCTATCATGTTGGATTTTCACTTATATTTGAAGTTAGCGTCACTGAAACAATTATATTGAGGTATGTCAATATTCAAGCATTAGTTGCACAAAATTACTATAGTTTTGAATAGTTGATCCAGAATTATATTATGTTGCTAAGATATTCATATTTTATAAAATAATATCTATATTTTCTTAATACTCTTATTTTATTAAGATAATCATTATGATTAGAATTATTATGATTAGAGGCTAATTAAACCTTCAACAGAACTGATACAGTACATAATTCTAAACTGAATAAATGACTATTATTATATGTTAACTTATGTGTTGTATCTAATGAACAGTGATAAAAACCTCCACTTGGTCAAATTATGTTTGTTCTTTAATTTAGGAATAATTCGTGTGGTAGTACCCATACTTCATATTCATATAGCCTGTTCCTCAAGGTGAAGTCAGATCAAGTAGTGAAAGCATCTTCTGAGAAAGGAATAGTACTTGGCACCTCTACGTAGTCTCCTTTCATCCCAGATAATCTCTCACTGGTTAGTAAAGCTCACATCTAGTAAGAGAGTGCAGCATAAACTGAGATGATTTCAGTCAGAATATAAGCTAGAGCCATTTTTCAGTAGTTGAGTTTCATGTTTTACAAACTGCGATAAAAAAAAAAGTTATAGGAGACAATGGGAGCATCTCACTAATAAGAAAACTAATTGTGAGATGTATGGCACATGAAAGTTTCACAGGAACAAATGTATTAAAAAGAAGAGTGCTCCTTGGGATGGTATGAATATAGATTATCAAGGAACTCAATAGACAATAGTTAACTGAGCTACAGGTGTGTGATTGGAACAACAAAAGAAATAGTGAAATGTTAAGTCTTTGCCATGTAAATAGAAAGCATACAGGAGTATTTATTTCCCAAACATTGTCAGGCACCTGTTTTTATTATGCCTTTCAAGACAAATCCAGGAAGGGAATTTCATTTTCTTTCCTGAAATACCCTTGAAGATCTCAGGAGAATTGTTCAGTTGATAGAAGTTGTCTTTTTCCTTCTTAACAAGTGATTGCTTCATCATGCTGTACCTACAGACATGGAGAAGGCAAGGGTGAGGAGGAGGTTATCAGCAGATCTGGTTTTCTCAGGCCTCAGGAGAAACTCGTGGTCAGGTTATTCTCCAGGCTGACTTTTCTTGACAGTTATTTTTTTCTTCTTCCTTAAATGATGAAATCCATTCTTCCTACTCTGTATTTCTGTTCAACCATTTCTCGTAGCAAACATCTGGTTTTATCTTGTATAATCCAGCATGAAATTGTTACCTAAAAATGCTGGAAAGTATTCATGTAAATACGGAAAGCAAGAATTGCTTCTACTCAAGAGATCAAATATAATGTTCCGGAAGTGGCTGACAGAATGCATTTCGAAGGGGTGATTACCTCAGCAGGGCCGCTGTGGCACTAGGCAAAAGGCTGCGGTGCAGAGCTCCTTGAAAGGCTGTCCTTTTATTGCTCTTTTGTGATAAAGTAACTTTCAATTTTTTATAAGAAGCCGATAAAGTGTCTTCATGACTCATAGTGTTAATGATTTTATTGTGGTGAATACTGCTTTCTGGATGACTCTTTTAAGTGCTCTTGGATCCCTTATTCTTTTCTTGTTATGACCTCTTTGGTTTTCTCAACTGCCCCGTTTTAAAAAATTATTTATTTATTGGGTACAGGGTCTTGCTATGCAGTTCAGATTTGTAGTGAGTGATCCTCCTGTCTCAGCTGCCCCAGTGCTGGGATCACAGGCGTGCGCCACCACACCTGGGCTGCTGGGGCTGGCACGGCTTGTGGCTCCAGGTATCAAGCCTGGATCCTTGCACTTGCCAGGCAGACCCTGAGACCGCCAAGCTGTCTCCGCAGCCCTCAACTTTGTAAAATTAAAAACATACATATTTATTACATATATACTGTTTATCAAAATAAATATGTAAAATTATAGAAACAATATTTTCTATGATTTTATGACTACTACCTAATATATATATATATA
>NDGM011177035.1:0-13733 GCA_002564305.1 Octomys mimax | reverse complement strand
CTTATTCTACTGAGCCATCTCCCCAGCCCCTGCATAGCAGAATCTTGAAGAAATTGAATTACTTTTTTTTCTCCCCTGTGGCACCTCATGAAAAAGGTTGTTGTCTTTTTCAACAGTTATACCTGAGACAATAGCTCTGAATAATATTTATTAAGAATGTTGAAGTTTCAAACATTGTGTTAAGTGTTAGAGCTGCTGGTAAATCCTACATAATCCCTAACATCTTGTAGCTACAAACTAGAAGTCTGTAGAACTCAGTGACAAACTTAGAATATGAGATGGTCCATGCAGTTTCCTCAGGAAAAGTACTTTGAAGTCACAACTTTTACCTCATACTCTGTTGGATGAGCAGGAATTTTTTTCAAACCTAGGCAAACTATAACCTTCAGAGAGCAGCTGAGTGTTCTGTGCTGTTATGGAGCTTTGCAATGTTATTTTCACAGTATCTTTAATTCTTTATTAAAAAGATTACTGAGTATCAGACCTAGCTAAATGATCTCTCTCCCACACATAACATTGCCCTACAATATCCATTTAGGGTTATTTGCCTCCTATTGGAGGCAGTAAACTCTGCTCTAAGATGCGCAATAGTATGCCAAAGTTCGCTGAACACCTACATGGCAGAGTCGGCAGTAAACATATGGAAAGAGGTCATATGAGTCCCAGATTAGTCACATTGTAGTTGTTTATTAATCTCTAGAACTGGAATGTGTTCTCTCAAAAGCTCTGCAGAGATTGGGCTGTTCCCTGCTGTGTGTTACTCCACATCATATAGGATGGTCGTGTGTAGGCTGATCTTTGTCCTGAGTAACTTCACTTTGGAGATCAGCACTTGGCTCCTTTTGAGTATAGAAGCAGAGACAAAGAGACTTGCTAACTTATTTGTGCAACCAGATGTCGTGCACACTGACGTTATTAAGAAACCAAACATAGATGCAGAGTAAAATCACAAGTGCAAACTGATACAGGAGTCGCGCTAACAGAAAGGTGCCACTTATATATCAGATTGAATCAGGGGCACATGGCCACATGATGTACCGAAGTCAAATCAGAGAAAAACAGGCTTACAAGCTTATCTAGATGCAAGAGACCAATCAAAGGGGCAAACTCCTCACCTGGGTCATATAAGAGAAGGGGTAGCCAACACTAGTGCTTGGCAGCAACACACACCTAACAATCACCTCCTCAGTCCATGTCCTGAAAGAGTTGGAGAGTTGAAAGATGCAAAACTGGCTGGCTTACTCACTCACCTGTGGCTCAGCGCCACCTTCTCCACTCTGACTTTGAACTTGTGTTCTGAACAAGTTCTGTGCTCTCATCAAGTCCCAAACTCCATCTGGTCTGTAGTCTCATCTGGCCACCAGCAGTGACTTTCCACCTCCCTGAGGGGCTTCTCTTTTTGCTTTCAGTTGTGCTTCTTTAATCCTGCAATCTATATCATCATTATTGTGTGAAGTGTGCCACATAACTTGAGTCTTACTTGTAATTAAGACTAGAGTAAAAGAACCTGGGACTGCCTGGCTGTGTCAATGGAGTGAAAGGAGGATTCAGTCAGTTAAAGAGGATGCAATTAGTGTAGCTTGTAAAAAGACAAATTGCGCGAAGACACAGGCATTTCCAGTTTATGTTAATGGTGTAGCTCACTCATGACAAGGGTTATTTATGTTCAGGTGAGATTTGTTTTATTCTTCATGTTGCCCACTATTGTATATATTCCACATACTCCATTCACGTATGCTCAACAAAAGACTCATGTAAATGAGTATTGAATGAATCTTCTCCTAGGGCCAATCTTGGAGGACAGGAGGACAGGCTAGAATCAGTTCTCAAACATCCAGTGGGCCATTCGTGTGACTGTGGCTACTCGAGGAATCAATGGGGAGATAGCTCTGTTGGCAAATTGAATGCCTTGGTGTCCTGTGTCTTAGCTCATCTACTGCTCTGTCTTTAGTACTGCAATCTTATTCATAAACAGAAAGACAATGGTGTGCCGTCCCTTGAGAAGTCATTCTTCACTTGTCCAGTCTCATTTCTATCTCAAGAGAAAAATCTTCCTCACACAGCCCCACCCAATGAACTATCAGCCGTTTTTCTCCTGAAACAAGCAAGTGAAATGGAACCAGAGACGAGTTCCCACAGGACAGCTTTTCTATCCAGCTGGAACAGACTGCCAAGCAATTTTGTGAGTTCAGGACTTCAGTTTTTCACGTTTGAAAAACAAAGTCTGTATCCCAAATAGGAATAATAAACCTCAGATTTGCTGCAATCTTACAAAAGTGTGAGCACCTCAGCATCTGACGGAATCCTCTGCTTCTTAGATAAACTGCTGCTGCTGCAGCCCCTGGCATCACTGCACATGTGTGTGTCTATGTCCGTGGCTGTGTGCATGCGCGCGTGTGTGTGTGTGTGTGTGTGTGTGTGTGTAGGGGGATATGGTTGTCTAGGTCCCAGAGAGCAGGGTTTCTCTGTCTCCATCAATGTCCTCAAGGTTCAGTGGCCACAGACTGTGGTTTTGGCAGTTACCTCAATGTAGGAGTCTCTTAAAATGATTTTGTAGGTGCAGAACTCTAGGTGTGTGTTCTTAGAGAAGGTTTCTTAGTCATCCACTGTTATGCTTTGTGTCTGGATGTCCTCCCAAAGCCTCATGCAGTCATGGAGTGGGTTGCTAGAATGTTAGATTGATCTATGGCCCAACGCTGGGATTGTGGGTGTGAGTGCTACACACACCCTGGGGCATACAGTCTACATACAGAAGAAGGGAGGAAAAGAGGCTTGCTCTTTCTTTCTTTCTTTTTTTTTCTCTTGTCGCTTTTGCTTTTTCCACTGCCATGGACTGTTGCCCTCTTCCATGAGCCACTCTGCCTTGGAGCCAGCTGGGTATGGACTGAAACCTCCACAAACTGTGAGCTAAGTAAACTTTTCTTTCCGTAATTTTGGGTGTCAGGTATTTTGTCTCAGCAATGAGAGAACAGTAACTAAGACACCCACATTGCCTGATCTAATTTGGGATAGACAAAGTTTTCCTGCTTTTTCCACCAGCATGTGAGTTATATATATGATGAACAAATATGGCCTATTGCATGTTTGCTCTGCTTTCGCAGAGTTGCCTGTGGTCAGATTGGAGCTTATTCCAAGGCATGATTCTGCAGCTGAGCTATTACAAGACACATAATTAAATTAAGCCATAAAGAAAAAAAAAAACTAAAAAAAAACCCAAACAAACAAATAAAAAAACCAACTGTGCCATAACCTTCCTAACCTGTGAAGTTTCCTAAAATTGGTGACTGCAACACATCGGCAAGACATGAGGTCTTCCAAGGGAGATTGGGGTTGCTTGAAGTGCTTGCAGAGATGCAGAGGTGCAGAGTCAGGGAGGAGTGAAGCAGAGTACTGGACATGTGATGGTGGGACCATGCACAATGACCTTGAAATCCAAATTAGCTCTTGCTAATTGGATGGAGCTCACTATCATTCTCATTATGGAATACATAAAACTGTGTTCTTCTCTGGGAAAATGAAACATCTGCTCCTCTGGGTGAACTCTGTTCTGAGTGAGTTTGTTCTCCCATTATTTTGGTGTAGCCAAAGTAGAGGAGGGGTGCCATCCTAGGGGAGGAGCTTAAGATCCAGGCTTCTGAACATACAGCCTCTGTGGCTCTCCCCAGGGGACCTTTCCACAGGCAGAGCAGGGCCAAGCAAAGCTGACCAGTTTTCTCCATCTGGAAGATTGTCCCCTATTCTTTGCCAGCGATAAGAAATTTGCCATTGAATTAATATGGAATATTTATTAATTACCTAGTATATGTTACTGTACTATGCCCAAGATGATATACAATAATTTCATTTAATGAATTCTGAAAAGTGACTGAGACTCAGGCACATTAATTGGGCCAAATTAAAGAGGAATGTGACTCTAAATTCCTCTGGTTTCTGAGCATGTTCTTTGAACCATATCTTCCTTTTATATAACCTGGGTAAAGCCTAGCGAATGCTCCATCATGTGTATTAGCTTCTAAAATGGAAGTTGCATATCTAAGTGCAGGCAAGAAACAGGGAAAAGTTTCCACTATGAGTTTTCTGTGGGGTACTAAAATATGGGTAGCCTGGTGGCCCGGTAACACCTGATGAGCTACCATTTCCCGTCTTCAAGTATTCATTTCATTGGTTGGGCAGGTGTGAGCAAGCGCCATCATTTCACAAGCTCCCAAGTAGCTTCAAAGAGGAGAACAGCAACCAACTAAGTGGCCTTTCTGAATCTTGGACCATGGCACCCACCTGATCTGGGAACACAGATGATTTGATTTCATAGATTTAGCTGTTTACAAAGTGCTGTGTTATTCATATCTCAGAAGCAATCTGGTGCTTTTTAGGTTAGGACTTGTGGTCAAAAACAGTACAGTATCTGCTCTCCTGGTTGCTATCCACAATGTTGGGTGGCGTCTTTAGAGATCACTGCACGGACAGTGTCAGAGAAAACTGAGCCAGATAATAACAAGCTCAGAGCTTGGAGGTGTTGCAGAACTCTATCTCAGCACCAGCGACACTTATTGCACTAGAATTTTCAAATCAGTCCTGAAAATATCTTCAATCTGTCTTTCTGCTCAACTTAAAGTTGCATAACATTCCATAGAATAGCAGGCAACCATATCATCTGGCTTAAACTGGTTAAGCCAAGTTTAAGATTATACTCAAACTTCAGCTTCCTCAATTGAGGGTCAGCATATAATTACCAAGATAAAGAAACAAAAGCTTTAGTTCCAAGAAAACATTTGACAGACATACTTTAAGAAGTAAAGGCTGTATTTCTAGACTGGGTAAGTTATTGGAACAAAGAAATCTTATATAGTAAAAGGCAGATGTCCTTCCTCACCCTTGGGTGTACTGTACCTGCCTATAAAATAAAATCACCTATAAAATAAAATTACCTATAAAATGTCCCTCAACATTTGTTGTTGAAAAACAGCTATTTATGATGACAAATGACATATTCCATTGACTTCTTTGGTACATTGATTTCATATGTATCTTAATCTGTACATTTGAAAATATTGTTGAGGTCTTGTCATGTGCATTTCTGCTTGTAATTTTTTTTTCTGTTTATAAAGGATTGGGGACTTATGTTTATTTTAATGCAATAGCTAAAGTCTTCTTTGTAAGACTGATCCTAGTAAACAGTGCCAAATTAGAAAGCTTTATTTTCCGGTTTTTGAAAAGAAGTGGGAAGAAAAAAGAAGGAATAGAGAGGAAGAGTTAATCTTAAGTAACTCTTATGTAAGTGTTGGGTGGGAAGGAAGCCAAGACCAAGTACTGAAGTTGTAGGCTACTCATATGTTCATTGGAAAATCTGGACTTCCATCCTTTGGATGCTGACTTAGGGTTTTGAGTTTTGTTGTTGTTTTGTTTTGCTTTGTTTTGAGAGCCATTGAGCAAGTTTGGTTCTACTCATTTTTAAAACATCTTTTAAGCTACTCTTTTATTTGATCTTGCTTTAAATCCCCTAAACTCATCTAGATTCTTCTTGAACTTGTCAACTCATAAATATCTTGAGTCTCTAGGTGTCAGTGATTTGTTTTCTAAACATCCAGTATCTATGATGCTCTTGGTACTGTGCTAGGCCCTTGATATACCAAATACTGCAGTGAATCTGCTCTCAGAGAATACACGCTGCACTGCCCAAGGAATTCCAAGTTTTTCCACTTTAGCTATGGGACAGATAGAAAGTACTATGTTGAAGAACAAAGCACAGAGGAAAAACAACTGATGCCCAGAAAATTGCCCTGGATTCTGAGAGACAGAAGCTTTCTTTGCCCAAAGAAAGAGTGAGGAGCCGGGGAGATGGCTCAGTGTAATAAGCACTTCCCTGGCAAGCTCAAGGGCCTGAGTTCAATCCCCGGTTCTGAAAAAAAAAAAAGAGTGAAAGAAGTTTGTCAGGAAGATAAATGGCAAGGGGAATTCCCATAAAATGAAGGGCCCACCTAAGAGCAGGGACAGATAGCAAGAGCAGTCATGTGTCTTCTGTTACATGTGAGCGAGTACATGTTCAGCTGCAAGACAATTTAAGATAACACATTAAATATTATTGAAGAAAAGAGCAGGAGAAATGTCCCTCAATTCCCTCTAGATCTTGGCTAGCTGAAGGTAGGAACCTTTCTCTATTTTCCAAATATGTACTTCCATCTTGTTCATTCTTGCTGATCTCCCTTTTAGCCATAAGCAGGCTTATCACTCAGAGACTTTAGCAGGCAACAGTATATTGTTGAAACTGAATACCACTGTTTCATTTTTATTGTATTTATTTTTACAGTTTCATATTAATTATGGCAACTGATTGCAGTTTTCCATTCACAGCATTAATACAAAGTTTTATTTGAAATGACTTTATTTTAATTAAAATGCAGTTAATTAAAAAAGTCAATATGCCAAAAAATATTACAGGGGACACATGGCAAAAACATGTAGTCAGTGTGCTGAAGGACTCAGGCTTGATGACACTGCTATGGTAGATGTGGGAAACAGAACTTTGTAAGATTGGCATGAAGGATGAGAGCAAGAGATGAAGTGGAAGCCAGACTGTGATTAAACTCAATGAGGAGGCATGGAAGATTTTCAGGGAGACAGGTGTGATAAGCTATGCAAGTTGGAATCTTCCAGAAGAAAGTGAAGGAGGGCTCAGAGGATCTGATGGCATCCATCAGTGAGGGGACCTGTGATGGGAGCTGTGAGAAATGATAAGCGCGTGCATGGAGGGAGAAGCAGCAAGGATGTGGAGGTGATGGATTTGTGTGACAGATGAGTGACACAATTACCCATCACCTATTAGATGTGGAGGGAGAGACCTAGAATATTGCTAAGGTCTGGGTTGGTGAGTAGATAGATGACATGTGGCTCTATGATCCCCATGGGGGGGGGATATTTGCTCATCATAATTTTGACCCTGAGTGGAAACTTCTACCTCATTAATTCTGTGCTAACATCTTAATGGAAAGAATTCAAAGTTCTTTCATTTTTCTGGCCAGAGATTTAACTCCTCAAAGTAGAGTGTCCTCCAAAATGTATGCTGAGGCTAGCTCTGTTTTGTTTTGTGAAACAGAAGATATTGATCAAGCAAATAAATGGAACAGATACAATGCCATTTGACTGTGCCCCACAGTTTTTGAGAAGACTTAACAACTAATCAGGAAATATTTCCTAGATAAATACAATTACTTTAAGTATCCATAAGCCCAATCATCTCTGACTCAGTTTTTGTTCAGGGTAGAAAGGTGCATGGCTTCATGAGCTCAGATGCCATTTTATTGACACATAATGAATCTTAAAGGACTATAGTACAAAAACTTGACACATGGGCAATGTGGCGTGAACATTAGCTTGTCTCTTTTGAAATTGAGAAAGGGAAGAGTTGGGGAAAAAGAGCTTTACACATTAGTTATTTTGAGGGTAGGAGGAATCTTTGTGGTGAGCTCTTGTGGAAGGGCAGAATCATCTCATAATTGGGAGGAGGATGTGGTTGCAGGGGATTGGGAGCTGGTAAAAAGTGTCTCTTATTTGTGGCTTTTCCTTTTCTTTATTCTTTCTAGTGGAGAGAAGCTAGAACTCATCTCATTAGTTGCAAAAATATTTGCCAATGAGGCCCTTTCATCTGAAGGGTACAGAAGTTTCCATGTCTCCACTAAAAGGAACTGGAAGGGTGTTAGACAGCCTCCCTGGCTTGACCTTCCCACACCTGGTGAAGATTCCTGCGTATCTCTCATTGAGGTAAAAAGAGATCCTCTTATGAAAGCCAAGGATGAGATGGCAAGTGTTACCTAACTTACGACAGTAATTAGAAAGATACAAAGTTTACACTAGATTTCTTCAAAAAATAAGAAAATATTTCTTTGCATTATTTTTATAGTAGCTACTGTTATGATTGTCCTCAGTAATGTTACTTTTTTTTTTTTTTACAGGAAATAGATTAGGTGTAAGACTAGATTAGATTCCTTGGCTGTTAACAATGCCTGATGATTGATATGAACATAAATTATCCCTTCATAAATAACAAATGAAGTTCTAAAGGATTTTATCTAAATAGTTAAATCTGTAAGTTGTTAATTGCATTATATTCAGAAAATGAGAGAATAATCTGGCTTTATGAATGAAGAGAAGAATGACAGACAGCTCACAGGACTGGATGGTGAGCATCAGTAAGCCGCGTAGCTTCTAGCATCTGAGAACTGACTCACTGCTCTATGCAGACCTTTGCAGTAATGATAGCTTTCTGAGGAAATGTATATGTGTTTGAAACTTGAGGGTAAAAGCTAAGGCAAACAGGTGTGCACAGACATATACTGTTAGGTTAGGGGCATTGTTTTTTGATGGTTCTATTAGATGTTTGCGATGAAGTTTGAAAGCAGTGCTACATGAAAATGCCACAAAAAGTCATGTTTCTGAAAATTTCTGAAAGTATACTGAAACCTCAATGGAACAGACCAGTATAAATTAGGGAACTGACATGGAGTCCTGTGGTTACATGGGAAGCCATTGTAATGCTAATGCATTATAAAATACATAAAAATTATTTACACTACAACTTTAAAGGTTCTTTGGTGACTATGCTTTTCAACATATAGTTGTTACTAATAACATTTGCTTACTGGCACTAGATTGGAGGCATGATAAAATAAGATGACTTCATCAGTTTGAAACACAGGGCATTTCATTGGAAACTGAGGAAATTAGGTTCCAAAGCTTAAGCATGTAGAGGTGAAGGAGAACGGAGAGGCAGTATTTGAATTCTCATGATGTTAGACATCTTTTAGTTCTCTGTGTTCAAATTCAATCTTCACTGCACTTTGGCTAGATACTGAGAGATCAGGAAGTAAATGGTAGCAGGAAATGACCCAAAGTTGCAATGCTAAAAGGTAACTCTAGTGATCTAGCGCCAAACTTCTCTTTTCACTAAAAGATGCAATCTACACAGTGAACTGTGGATTCATTCACAGCTACATTCCATTTCCTTAGAAAGCTGAGTTTAGGGAAGGATTTACATAGTTGTGAAACTAAGAACATTAGGTCCCAGAATGCCTCTAAGCCACTGCCAGAGGGCTGTGATTTTCTCAGGAACAGACGTGGTTTCAGACGTAACTTACAGGTGCTATATGAGGGAAATTGAAAATAAAAGAACAGTTTGCTTTGGGAAAGGGAGAGGAGTAGCTAAAGAAAAAAGCAAATTATAGACAGGAAATCTAGGTACAAATATTCTTTCTATAATTTCCTAGATAAGTGAGTCTGAGAAAACTTTCCTACTTCTTGAACATAAATTTATCTCATCATTTATTATGTCATGAGGTAAAGGCTGTTTTGAGCTACAAATATTATAAATATTACAAAACACTACATATGATTCATTTTTCTATATCTTAGGAAATTATGCATCTGATATTAGAGATGTTTAAATCTACAGAGGTAATTCTTTTGTTTTTCTGGCATGTTATTTGTATGCCAGGAAGAGATGTCTTTTCCCTCTCAAATTCTGACCCTAACATTCCAACTGAAAGAAAAGCTAAGCTAAGAAAAAGATGCTGGGTGGAGCTATTAATCTGTGCTCTGTGTCCCCTTTAGGACTTACTGGTCTCCTTTCCCTCATCTGTGTATAAAAGGATCAGACAGCTCATGATAGTTACCTTCAATAATGCAATCCTTATTCTGTGGTGGCTGATGTTTTCAAGAGAATTGTAATACTCATCCAGATATTTGTCTTAAGATGAACCTTCATTCTTTTCTATACCAACTTCCTCTACATATGCTTTTTATCTTATATTACGATGGCTTAGTCACCAGTTTTAACCTAAATTCCTAAAGTAGTTGCTTCAAAGGAGAGGAATGAGAAGGACCCTGTCAACTGCAATTCATAACCAATAGCTCATCAGGGATATTGAGCAACAGTAGTACTAGGATGTCCACAAGGAGCCTAAAGACATAGTGGGGGAGAGCACAACTACCTTATCTGAAAATAACCTTAAAGCTCAGCAATACTGTGGCTTCCAACAGGAATAAATTTGCTTTACTGCATCAGTTTCAGAGAGGACAAGTCAAAAGTACAGTACAAATTGGCTCTAAGATCATCAAAAATTTCTACTCAGTCCAGCATCATAAGTGTCTGGGTTTAAGATCTGCTTCATCTAACTCCAGATCCCTGCTATCAAGTCATTGGGTCATTATTATCAGAACAGAGTAAAGAAATGTGATGAATGGTGGGAATGGCAGGTCTTTTGAAAGTTTGTAAAACAGCCCCAGTTTTGGTTTTCAAGGGCCAGTCATGAGTGGAAAATTACGATAATTATCCAGATATTTAATTTGTTGCAAAGTGAATCTTCATTCTTTTCTATAACAACTGCTTCTACATATGTCTTTGCTTTATATGTCAAGACAGCTTAGGTAAGCAATTTTAACCAAAATTACTAAGACAATTGTTTCGAATGGGAAGCTGGAGGAGTTGCTGAAAGTCTCAGGAGAAAAAAAAAATCTTAGTTTTTAATTCTTAAATATTCTATATTTTCTCTGATATGCTGCATGGTCAGTTGACTCAATAACTAATCGGCAAGAGAATTAATTTGTTGGCCAAAGCCGACTACTGTATTTTAATCTCCTAGACAGCAGAATGTTTGGAAATGATGCCCATGAAACTACCACTACATAGTAGACATTGCATGTTTCCTTGGAAGTGGACTTTGATAAGGAGTCCCAGGTTATATTTAGTCCCCAAAGGAAATCACTACATAGTCCAAAGGATGAGTGATTTATGCTCTATATCCTGCCAAAACTTTTACATCTGAGATAAGTACTACACAGATATCTGTTAAAATATGGCTTTTGTTTATGTTAGCTACAATAAGAAAAGTGATATCTTCATTTCTATGCCAAGCCATGTGAGAAATGTTTCATACACAAGCACCTCTCTATCAGTAAGGTGAATACTGGTTTGTTTCATTGTATCGATAGAATAAGGGGTGTGAGCTCAGTGTAAGTTTATCCTTTTTAAAAAACATTGACCATTGATAGATTGTGGGCCTGATGGCAAGTAAATTTACTGAAGCCACAGGGAAAGTCAGCACAGGCACCTTTCAGGCAAAAAGGTGACCATGGACCCATCTAAACCACAACAGTACTTTTTCTCTCTCTGCTCCCCCCCTTGAATGGGAGTGCTGCACTGACATTTCCATTGATGAGAAGAAATTTCTGGCTGTCACTTCAGAACATTCCAATAACCAAGATCTAGGCTGTCATACCCTAAAAGGTTTCTATCTGATGTTGCTGTGTATAGGGAGGGAATAGAATAGGAAGGAAACATCACATTGTTTGTGTGGCCCCTTCAACAAGAAATAAAGTGGTATGAATCAGGAAGCAGATGGATCAAGGACAGGCAGTGAGGTAAAGGCAACAGACAGACAAGATGATCATGGGTCCACGGAACACATTCCTAAGTTAGAACAACTGTTGCAGAGAGACAGAGGTGCTGGTCTAACAGACTGGAACATTCGTCTGCTGAGCAACACACTCAAGTCTCCACAGAGTAGTATTTTTTATTGCAGTATGACTTTCTTGGGAAATAAACAAAACTTTAAATAAATCACAATTACTTATTGCTTAGTATTTTGGATAATAAATTCTTTAGTTTATCAGTACCTCACGGCCTTCAAATGTGCATTCTTCAAATAGTTGCAATTACATATACATTCTTTCTCCTGAACAATAAATTATTTTTAAAAAGGAAAAGGTACATAATTTTAAAGCAAGGAAAACCAAAAACATATATTTTTGACATTTATCTTAAACTTATATGAAAACAATTCTCTCTATGTTAGATGTTTAAATATAAATAATAAAGGACATTATGCTATTTACAATGTTATACAGTAAGCTGAAAGTAAAAACTGACATTAACTCATAAAGACAGTAAATGATTTAAGAAAACATCCAAGTAATGTACAATATGTATTTACAAATGAATATATAATAGAACATGTGATATGTGGCTATTTCCTTTTGTCTGCAGTCTCCGCAGTGTCTCATGCGTCTTGGTGGATAAAAAATGTCTCTGGCTGGTGCAAGGCAGCCAGTACTTAAAGGTAACACCAGGCTTTCTTTATTTTTACCAATGTGAGCCATGCACCCTTCAACTTCAGGCCAAAAAGAGGAACAGTTACTGAGCAAGTTACCTGGGTCAACTCCATCAACATCATGACAGTCACAATGAAGCAAGAAAAGGTGGCATATTGCTGTTTGGGACACATTCACCTACACAGAGTACTATTTTGTGGTAAGCAGAAGGCTATCCACCAGCAGTCTTGGGAAAAAAGGCTATAAGGAAAGCAGGCTAGAAAAATTAACCTTGAGGAAGAAAAAAGGAGTTTTGCATATAGTATGTTCCACTGGATACTGTCCGAGAGCTATGATTCCAGAAACAAAATTGCTGTCAAACTTCTCCACAATTTCCACTCCCTTAAAAATGAAGGCAGCTTTCCTTATGCTGAGAACACAGGTTTAGACTGCTTTGGTTTGCCAGGGAAGCCCCCAAATTTGTAATTAGGGATGCTTATGAATGGTGTGGCAGCAAAACATCAGAGATGTCCCTGGGAACACACATTGGTGACAGCCACTGGGAGTCCTGAGCATGCAGCTGGCCTCTCTGATCACAAGCAACTCTTGCTCTGTCAGTGGAAAGCCTACCTCAGCCACTACACCACATATAAGTGATCAGAAGTTGGCTGAAACAAAACTTTTTATCTATTTGCAATTTGAAAATTTATAGTGATTTTCATACTGAGGAAAATGTTCCTGATCAGAGGAGAGTATTTATTTTTGAAAATTTTCAGAATGGGTCAAATGCATGGCCCAAATGCCCAAAGAAATTGAAACAGAATGTTCAGGGTTTTAAGATAATGATAGGAATTTCTTTATTGAAATAGTGAAGAATGAGTCAAGGCCTTCAATGGCAAGGTTGGAATAATTGAAAGAGCCTCTTCAAACTCATGGTCTTCTTCCCCATGCCATGAGCGTATTCATTTCTGCACAACTGGGAAGCGAGTACAAACTGACAGGGGCTCCTCTGTGTAGGTTAGAAAACAAATTAGGTCCATACTGAGCATGGAGAAAGTGGCATGTGAACAGTGATGAAAGACTAGGGATACCAAAAGCTAACAGTGACATCAAGGACCTGCAGATGAGCCTCTCAGTGGACTGTAGAAACAGGGAAACCAGTAGAAGTACAAAGACTTTGATTCATTACATTTTTTTCGTCTCAGACCTACTGGCTTGTCCTTTCTTCCCTCTGATTTGTAAAATAAAGATTTGGTGGAGAAATACATTCATTTCATTTGCAAACAAGAAGCAATTACCCCCTTTGCCCCCCGCCCCCCCGTGACTCTGTGAACCCCTGCTAGCCTGTTTCCTAGTTTTGTTCCATGGCCCATAGGAGGCCACTTGGAACACAGGCAAAGCTAGTTCGCTTGACAGGTGTCAGGCAGGCGCTAAATGGGTTCTGCATTATAAAGTTTTCTTCTTTTCCTTGAATTAGCAATTATTTCAAATGTTAATACCTATAGGTCTTCACTGGATTTATAGTCACAAGAGAACATGCAAACTTTAGACCAACCTCAGTCCTGCTTTTGTGACCATAAAGCAAAAATTCAGAAAGGGAAAAATAGGTGATACAGGCTGTAGATGGATAGTTTAGCCTACAGATGGGGGGGGGG
>NDGM011177033.1:0-12485 GCA_002564305.1 Octomys mimax | reverse complement strand
TAGATCGGACTCATAGTGATCTACCTGTTTACAGCCTCCCAAGAGCTGGGATTACAGGTGTGCCACCACATCCAGTCTCAACACTGGAAAATTTCTTAAGTTCTTAGTTAGTAGCATTTCTGTATATGCATATGACTTGCTTTGAACATGTTCATATTCCTTACTATCTTTTCTAATCTCACCTTTTTAATAATAGGCCCCTCCTACTTTTGTGTTACTCCTCCACCCCCACTCACATTCTGCAGATGAGAGTGCATGTGTGCTACTTTTCTTTCTGAGCTGGTTTATTTCACTAAATACCATGATCCCCAGTTTCATACATTTTCCTACAAATGACATGTCTTTATGACTGCATAATACTCTACCATGTGTGTGTGCGTGTGTGTGTGTGTGCGCATGTGTGTGTGTGTGTGTGTGTGTGTGTGTATTAGCATTTTCTGTATTCATTTATCTGTTGATGGGAATCCATATTGGTTCTGTGACTTGGCTCTTCTGATAAATGCCAAAACATACACGGGGGTGCAGGTTTTCTCTTTCATACATCGACTTTGATATATATATTCATTCCTGGATATATACCCAGGAGAAGTATAGCTAGATCATATTGTAGTTCTATTTCATTTTGAGGAACCTTTCATACTGTTTTCCACAGTGTACTATTATATAGGGCCCGGGATGACCATGCTTTTCCTCAGCAGCTGTTCCATATTCTTGGGATGTCCAATGTTCTGAGGGTCTCCACTCTACCTTCAGCTTCACTCTTGAAGCTTCATCCATCTCTGTTTCCAAAGATTCTGGCATTAACTATAGCCCTGTTGGCTACCTTTGCCTGGCCTCCCAGACCTTCTTCTGAAATATGGCTGGAAGCCTCTATGACTCTGTAACTCTTAAAACCTGTATACTTAACAAATCAGGATGATACCAGATGATACTCTACTTTGGCTATGGCTGCAGTGGCCTGTGAGAACCTGGTTTGTTGAGCTCATAGAAACACTTCCCTAGCCGGGCATGCTCTGCAAAGCAAAGTCTTTCAATGGAGCTTAGTCCTTTACACCTTTGTGCTTGCAATGGGTGGGGTCCAAATTTTGGGGGACATTTTAGATCTAAGCTTTAACACAGTCACTACCATGGCCCATGCTTTTTCCCAGAGATAGATATAGTACATAGTAAGACCGTCTGTGATTTAATGCAAATAATCAGTTCAAGGAAACATAAGGTTGAAGCAAATTATCATCTCTATTTCCTACTCTTGTCCACGCCTCAGGTCTTTTCTGTGACTCCTGATCACTTTCCCCAAAATGATACCACTGATATCTTGCATTTTAGGTTCTCATTTTCTGACAACAGCTGTGCTGTTTACCACTCTGTGCTTTCCCTCCATATACTCATACTAACTTAGCTATGACAGCCACATCTATTGCTTGCTGAGAATTTACAATGCACCAGACATCATTCAATATGCTTCACTTGCATTAGAATATTTAATCCTTACAACACAATTATGAGTTAGGAAATCTTCAGGGACATGAAATAACTTTGTTACAGCTAGTTAATGACAAGGCTGGACTCTATATGTTCATTCCCAAGGCCCACACTTCTTTATGATACAGTGGATACATCCAGTTCAGATAGCTTAATGAGGTACAGGAGTCCTGTGCCCATTGGCATTTTGTAGTTCATCATTTCTTTTCTTTTTTCTTTCTTTTTTTTTTTTGGTGGAACCAGGGATTGAACTCAGGCCCTTGTGCTTGCCAGGCAAGCACTTATTCTACTGAGCTATCTCCTTGACCCCGCATCATTTCATTTATTTAATGTCATGCTGAAATAATCGTGCCCGGATTATTCTGGGCATTTGAGGGTATTTTCTTTTTTTCTGTAGTTAATCTTCACTTACTGAAAAGGGAGATACTGATGCACTAGCCTTATAACAGTTCTCATCTTACCAGTTCTTTCTTATCTTTCTGAATCCAGAGTCTCCATCGTCCTATGACTAGCATCCAACTTCCTACAACTGTCCTCTTACGACTTCTGACATTGCCTACAGCACCAAGTTGAGTCCATCTCCTTACCTTTGATAATTCCTGTGAACTCTTCTCTCTCATTGCCTTTCCAGCTTTAATCTCAATTACTGAACATTCTCTTGTCAGAAGGTGGGCCTTTTCCTCTTCTCACCCAGCATTTCATTCTTACCTGTCTTTGTGTCCTGCTTTTGTTATTCTTTTAAACTTTTTCCCCATCTACTGAAATTGTGTTTAGATCTTAATGGCAATCATGCATCCTACTTTCTTTATGAAAGCATTTTTTCACTTTGTCTAATACATATCAATATCTTTCTGTATTAAATTCATATTGTTATTATGAATTTAAATCATTTAAATCAGCATATAATTGCTTTTGTTTTTTTATTTTGACTCTAACTTGTAGGCCAGAGTGACACTGTATGTCTCTTTAACACTGATATATTATAAGCATTAGATAAACATTTGTGGATTGGTGGTTTATTCTTTAGTGTTTACTAATATTGTCTAAGATGGTGACTACTTGCTTGAATACATTGCTGGAGTAGTTCCTTTGATTCAGTTAAGAATAAATTTATTTTTCTACCCAAAGAAGTAAAAACTTATGCCCATCATACTCATAATATTTCTATGAATTCCACAGATGTTGGTGCAAATACTTGGCTTATGGTAAAAGTTTTGGAATTCAGTTCTAAATGATAGGGTAAGGTTTAAAGAATGAAGGCATTTAAAATAAAAATGTAAATGAATGTATGAATATGCCTCAGACTGAGTCATACAAGCTTTCCAAAATGAATTGCAAAAATAAGGATTAAAATAATTTCTCAGGCTCTTACTGTTAAATTATAGTGAAATGGAAGCTTTTAGGTGCGGGTTATAGGCATCACATCATTAATTATAGTCATTAGATTTGCTTTTATTCCAGTGCATTGTAATTAATGAAGATCTACAGCTCTGTGCTTTGTCTTGGAAAATGTACACTATTTTCATAGGCATCAATATAGCTACAATATTCTTCATTTCTTTCTCATGAATGACTCTTTTTAACATAGGGGAGTTCATTGTTGAAGCAGCAACAGAAAATTCACAGCAAGACCTGAGCTTTGATAGATTGGAGAGCAATCGACTCTATTCATGTGAGCCTAACCTTGTCTCGACACCCCACAAGTGTGAGCTATCATGATGCATGGGATATTGTTTAGACCAACTCAGTAATGATAATATAATCATGGGTTTTAAAATTTCCAGCCCTAAAAATGACTTTGGGGTACAAGTGAGGAAAAGCTACCAATAGCACAGATTAAAATGTACACTCTAGACCTAAATCTTGGTTTAGCCTCTGTGATTATTGGTGTTTATCTATTGGAGGCCATAACAGACTCTTTAGTGGGTAGAGAAAGGGAGGATAAATAATTAGAAGTACCTTTAACCTTAAAATTGTCAATATTTCTTATTCAATAAATCATAAGGATCAGCTACAAAAGTGAGATGATAATATTTCTATTTGCTATATTATATATATACACACAATATGTATGAAAATAATTTCCATTTTTTCCTTCTGTCTCGTCTACTTTGCTAAGATTCTTTTTGAAGGGCACTAGTTCTACAAGAAAAGGTCATCATTGGATTTATCATGTGACCTTGTAGAAGTTAGACAGTTATCTCCCTACAGCTTTCATGAACACTGAGGACTTTGCACCGCTGTTATTTTAAAATAATCAGTGTGTACAAAGAGTGCACATCTAAATTGTGCTGCTTGATCTTTCTGGCTCTGTGGGGTCCAACGGAGCATCATATGAAGAAGTAGGTGGGAGAAACTTCCTTCCCTTTCTCGTTCTCAAATTCCCTATTGGAGCCAGGCATCTAGCCCAGTAGGTGTTGGGGAGCACTAACTGGTTTTCCTGAACCTTTGTGTGAGCCTTGAATGTGATTCTCTGTATGTCTTAGGAGTTGCACCTGGTCAGCACTTGAAGCTGCTGAGAATTCTCAGGGATGCAAATGGTGAACTAGAGAATAGCAGCAAAATGGGCCACTGTGCTATTGTGCAGGAGCTAACGGACTTCGCTATCTTAGCAGGCAGGCATGATTTCACTGTCTTGTATAAATCTACAGAGGATCACAAGCAATGAGTTTCTAAGAGTTTCATTTCCTCTCAGTGTTGAAAAACTGGGCTGATTTTTGATATTTT
This sequence comes from Octomys mimax, assembly GCA_002564305.1. Lineage (NCBI taxonomy): Eukaryota > Metazoa > Chordata > Mammalia > Rodentia > Octodontidae > Octomys > Octomys mimax. The sequence continues at coordinate 8,276 of NDGM011177033.1, read as the reverse complement.
GAAAAGGAGTTTTAGAATTTTCCTGTAAGTGCCACTTACGGCTTTTTATAAAAGCACTTCCCTGTTTATAGAGGAAAACACTCCCTACATAATATGAAGAAGAAAATCTCTCAAATCTGGAAAAAGTTAATTGACTTTAGATTGTCTTATCAAAATATGAACCAATATCACAGGACTCCAGCAGATTTATCCACTACAGATCTTTTACTTTAATTTATAGGTTACTTCACAGAATTGCCAACCACATTACAGTCCCATGTGTAGTGGGAAAGCACTATCATCTAACTCTTGAGCAGATGTGCTACAAGAGTCTTTTCATTTCCTTTCTTAAACCCAAAGAATAATGACACTGCAATATCATGTGGTGAAAAGAGCAATAATTTGATAAACATTGTCTTTCCATTAGATTAGAGCAATTAATCTGATTCTAATTTGGCTGAAACATTATCATACTGGAGTCCCCAGAGTCCTGTGAATAATCTCTAAACACATTGGCACACTCAGTAGACAAACATTATCTCTACTCGCACTGTTCTTCCATATGGTCTCCTCCCATGGTGATGGAAGGCACCCTGCTGTTTCAATCAAATAAATGTCAATTATCTGAGATAGATTTTTAGTTCGCCAGCCCAGGATTGCAGTGCAGCCAGAGCAACTGTGTAAAATGGTCTGCAGCTCTTTTCTGCCCATGCTACTTGTGTTTTATAAGGGATTTGTACCTTGCCACAGCATTGCAGGGACTCTGTAAATAAAATGGCTAGTTTCTGAAGATGTATTTGTTGAGGTTGGGGTTGTGTGGAGAAAGAGAGAGACAGAGAGAGAAACAGGAGCAAGTGAGAAACAAAGAATGAAGATTTGGTTTTTCACATGTCTTTTTGCTTGTTCTGGGAAGTAGAAAATATTTTTCAATCTGAGGAGGGACACTATTCCCTGCTCTATGATCTGAAATAGGGTTACTATGCGTATTCTTGCTCTATTTTGTGAATTCTCTTTGTAGCATCCCTCCCTGTCCTTGTATGCAAGTTTGGGCACAAAGAGATCTCAAAAGCAAAGACCTCTCTACCTAACAGGCTGGTTTCTCTTGCAGGCCTATTCCTATACATGTTTGTTCTGAGTGTTGTGGGGTTTAGGTGTGAGAGCTGGGGAATTTTTCCACTGGTCTTTCAGAGGTTGCCAAAGAAATCTGCAGCTGTTTTGGACTCCAAAAATCACTGAAGTGAAGGAGGAAGAGAATTTCTCTATGGTTGGGGAGGGCCCTGCCAGGGTTCTTCTGGTGTGAAAGAGGAGAATCTAATCTCTTAGAAGAAAGAGAATTCTGGATAGGAAGCTGACATCATCAAACCAAGCAAAAGTAGACAGGGTGAAATGGTATGACATTCCGAGAAGGCTGTCAGTTCTGTATTTCTTTGCAGAGCTCTCTATCTTTAGGGTGTCAATTATCAGGTGTTGGTTTTGTTATCAGACAGGCCCTTGTCTCAAAAGCTTGTAAATTTGCCCAGAGCCCTGCGGGCCTCTGATGACTATATGTCTAGACTAAAAGCGCTGGGTCACCCTCCTTGCTGCTGCTGCTGTGACAAGCTGGAACAAAGAGAAAGGCAGTCCATGGGGATCTGGACTAATTCACTGTGGCAATCCAGCAAACGTTGTCAGAAAGGATTTCAGCTTCTACTTTGGCTGTGATCCCAAATCAAGGAGGAAAGCCACTGAATTCTCAGGGTGAAAAAAATACAGGAGCATCAAATTCCTCCCGCTTCTGACACAGCTTAATTGGAGACTGTCAGCAACTGACTGACACCAAATGTCAAGCCCTGAGTCACCTCCTGCATTTGGAAGGCAGGAAGGTTCTGACTTCGGAGCTGGGCCCAGCATACCTGCTAAGCAAGGTGGGAGGTGTGGAGGATGGATATTTTAGCAACAGCTGGAACAGCTGGAGAGAGTAAATAGCTGATAGGCAGATAAAGTTGATGAAGAGAAGATTGAAATGAATTACGTAAAGCTGATAGTTTTAGTGGAGGGAGGTGGCTTGTGTTCAAACCTGACTTCACTACTTAAGAGTGTGATTGTGGGCAAGTTATCTACTCTGCATTGTTCTTAGTTTCACAGTGTTTGCTCTGAAGACTAAATAAGATAGCCAGTATAAAGCATGCGACATAGTGCTGGTAGCTACTAGGTGCTCAATAAACAATTGCTTCTATTCTTAGAGAATAAAGGGCCCTTAGCATTTGGCTTTGATTTGGAACTCCATTATTTAACAGTTTTGGGGTTTTTTTGAGTAGTTCCTGAAAGACTTCATTCTAAACAACATATGTCCTACCTGGTTGTTTTGAGGCTAAGATGACAAAGATATATGTATTAAACTGATAATTCCACAAAGTGTTTGTTAAACACACCAAGTAACGTCCTTCCTTAGTCCTATAATAATGGATTGAATGGATTAAACATACATTCTATGAAGGAAAGGGCTGTAAGTATGCTAGTTTTCTGGAGCTGCCTTAACAAATCTTTAACTCAGTCCTAAACAGCAGCCTTTTCTTTCTTCATGGTTCTGGAGGCTGGAAGTCCAGGATCAAGGGGCCCACAGTTTGTACATTCAACAGGATTCTCTCCTTGTCCAATAGACAGTTTTCACGGTTCTTGCTCTCTCTGTTGCTCCCTCTGCCTTTCCTCTCTCTCTTCCTCCATTGCCCCACTGCCCCTTTATCTTCTTTTCCCTCCCTCATTCCCTCCCTCCTTCTGTGTGTGTGCATATATGTGTATGTATCCTTATCTTCTCTTCTTACAAGGACACCAATCACATCGGATTAAAACCCAACCTCATTTTAACTTAATTATCTCTTTGAAGGCCTTGTCTTCAAATACAGATTTGTACCCTAGAGAAGATTTTGGGAAACTTTACCTAAAGATTTTCCTAAAAACTCAAATTTTCTTTCAAAATTTTTTATCTTAAAATTTTACATTGATGTTAAATTGTTTTCTGTAGTATACTCATGTTTGTTTTTATGTAAAATTAACTGAAAATATTTTACCAGTTAAATTACTTTAATACTTTATTAGGTAATGCTTGCTGCTATAACAAATATAACTTTCAAATTCAGTGGTTTCACATACAATTTTCTTTCTTGCTCAAGTATAAATCAAACATGAGCATTTCCGATCAAGGAAGTGCTTTTTGTCAGACATGATTTGAAGACTTTGAACTCAGGCATTTTGTATATTTTGACCTTTGCTCTGTGTTAGTCTGCTTGGCCTGCCCTTTCAAAGTGCTGCAGACAGGCTGGCACAAACAACAGAATTGCATTATCCCAAAGTCCTGGGGGTTAGAGGCCCAAGATCAAGAAGCCAATAGGATTGGATTCCTCTAAGGGGCTAAGAAAGAAGGATCTTTTCCAGGCCTCTTTCTTGGACTTATAGATGGCATTCTTTTTTTGCTGTGGTTGCTTCATGTTATCTTTCTTCTACTCTTGTCTCGGTCCCCATTTCCCTTTTTAGTAGGTTAGGGGCTCACTCTATGCCAGTATGACTTCATCCCAGCTAATTATACCTGTAATGATCCTATTTTCATATAAGGTCACATCCTGAGATACTGTGCATTTGGGCATAGACACTTTTAGGGGAATACAAATTAGCCCCTAGCAGAGTTCTATATCAGAATTATAGTAGGCATCCAATAAATTGTATTAGATTTAAAATAATGAAAGGTAGTAGAAGGAGTACTGTATTAGATGTCATAGCTGTTGTGGTCTTGTGAACATTCATACAGAGTGACCTTGAAGAAATCCTTTCCCTGTTTTCATCTCAGTGTTCTACTTTCTAATTTTTATCCTAGCATTGACATCTCCTAATGATTTAAATATTATCTATTTATTTGACTCTCTCTATCCTATCATCCCCTCATGCACTCATTTCTTTTCCAATGATTTGTCTTCTCATTCAATCAACAAATATTTATCGTGTCTCTATAATGTTCTCAGCACCAAGCCAGTTTCTGGGAATACAGTGATGGATGAGGTAGTCTTTTCCCTGAAGGTATTTGCTAGTCTAATGGAAAAGACAGAGATGCAAAACATCCATAGACTCTCTCTCTGTCTTCCCTTTCATATATTACATTACAGCCCTTCACATATTTGAGGAGATCTAATATTTCCCACTTCTTACTTTCTGGCTTTTTGTTTTTAGATTAACATACTCTGATTTCTTTACTCTTCATATAACACAGTTTCTTTCTTTTAAATTAATGTTATGTGGTGTTTTCTAGTTGTTGCTTCTAAACAATTCATAAATAAGGAAGAGCTATGTGAAGATGCTGCTAATTGATTAGAAAGCAGGCGGTAATCAGACTTCACCCATGCTGGGGGCTCACACTGATTTAATCTGGGTAAAGATAAAATACTACAAATGACACTGGCATTCTGGATTACATGTATCATCCATGTTCTACAGTCACTCAAGCATACTTACTGAGCTCTTAGTTACTGATCGCTGTGTTGGACAATGTACGCAGACACCTTTTAGCCAGATACAGAAGTTATGACAGCAATACAATATTTAGAAAAATAGAAACAAAGCCACAGAACATTATCATGTGCCAGGCACTTACTGAACTTTATCTCATTTTCCTTTTTATGAAAATTTTCTGAGACATGGTATTCACCATCTCATAATTTTTGCTACTGGGTCTTGGAGGATGAATGGCTTTCTCACAGTCCCACAGCTGGTAGGAAGGGTCAGGCTATAGTGTTTGAGTTTTTGAATTTTTGATGTGTTGGCTCAGCATTCCTGTACTTAAACATCTCTTTGAGAACCTTCTATTCAGTTAAAGATCTGGGGATCCTTGGTGTATTTTCAAATGGGCTTCACGTTGGGTGGCCCCTGTATTAAATCCCCAGTGAAGGAGAAGAAAGCCAGTAGATTCAGGCAATGGCTCACGGGGACAACACCTTGATGGAGATGCTTTAGTTCTCACTGTAGGACTCAGGTTACCTTTTCAAGATCTCACTATTATTATTTTCTTGGGGAAATGGGCTTTCAGGGCTAGAATCTCTCCAGCAAAATACAAAAGAGAATGATTTATAAGCCAAGGTGCCAATTTACCATGGGAAATAGTACTGATTTTTTTCAGTCAGGAGCATTTCTTCAACTGGGCAATCCCTGTTGTGGGGTCAGTCACTCAGGAGAACAAATAATAATTCAGAAGGTTGCTTGGTGAGCATAGAACTTACAGCAAAAAGATTAGGTAGTGCTCAAGGGAAGTCTCCTCAGGCTAACATAGCTTGGATTTAATCCTTCTCTGCCCTACGGTTATTTCTGCCTAAATTACTGGAATCCATCTTGTAGAATCACAATGTAATTTTCTTTGGCCACTGCTCATTTAGAGACACCAACAGGCCAACCTCCCAATCCTCTTTGGACAATATTTCTCTTTTGGAGGCATCTATTATCAAACACCCCTTGTGACATTACTTCTTCATGTTGTTACACTCTAGATTATTTTTTATTTTTATTAGTGCACACTGTAGGTTGTCTACTGCTTAATGAGACTTAGTTTGTGCCTTGTGTTTTGTGTGGAGGTTTAAGCCAGCCACTTCACATCATATGGGAAGCTTGGGGCATCAGTCTCAGCTAGAAGGATGAACTCTATTTACTCTAAGGAAATCGCAGAATCAGCTTGCTCAGTACCAGCCAGTTTTAGGACATCAGGGATAAATTGCCAAGTCATTTCCTTGGCTAGATAGTGTGGTCTGAGAGTTTGTGCAGTTCTGATTTGGATAAATGAAATATGAAGGTGAATTAGCCTGAGGCCTTCTCTGAAAAGAGCTTCCCTAGTTTGGAGAGGGAACCACGGGAAGAGTCTGTGTACAAGCAAGAATGGTTGAGTGACTGTTTTGCCAGTCTGAGGGTGCACTCCACGACGGAAATGAGGGCCTGAGCAGCTCAGGGACGTCGCAGGGATGGTACCGTGTGTCCAAGCCAAAGCCTCACCCACTGCGAGATGTTAACTCAGGTGATCAAATGAATTTCCTACTTGTGGGAGCCAGTTTAACTCAGCCGTTCTCATATAGACAGCTGAAAGCATACAAATTGAAGGATGGCTTTCTTAAATCCATTCATATTCATGAACCATCCAAAAAAGTTATTTGGAAAGCAGAATCTATCCATTACATGTGATTTTTTCTTTTTTTTGATACTGTCAGTTCAGTGAGTGGGATCTTTTAGATAGCCATTAGATGATGGGGTCCCATTTACCTTTTATGCAATCACTGTAGCTATCATTAATCCAGTTATAGTTCACAGAAATATGAGCATAGCCATTTCTTTGAGCTCAAGGCAGAAGTGACCTGTATGCATACCTATATATCAGTCAAATGCATTGTTCTTCACAGAAATCTGTTTTCTAGCTCTTAAACTCTGCCCTGTATCTCATGCTGGCACTAAGAGCATCTTTTGGGGGCACCAGTCCACAGACATTATGAGAAGACTTTATTGCTGCCTGCATTTCAGCACAATTACATTTAGTGATCTGATGTTCAATACCTGGGCAACATCATACAGATTATCAAAATACTGATAAATTAAGAGGCTCTTCCAGAATGTACCAATGTACCGCTTCCTTTGTAGAAACAATGTTACTCTGAAATAAAGTCAGTCAAGTTAACTTACTTTCTGCAGGAAGCATATCTTGCTATTAATCAAATACTTAGCTATTTGACCTCTAGTTTTTTGATCCCACTTTGAATGTCAATGAATATAGTTCTAAAAACATTACTCATTAATTTAATAAACATTTACTGAACTCATATGTGGAAGTAAACCAAGAATAATCTTGTGAGTTATCTAAGAAATCCTCATAGTTATCTAAGAATTGCTCTTCATATTCAATCAGACATCCAACTTTCTCTACATTCCTGCTTCCATTAGCCCGATTCTGGTTTCCATTACTTTCTGAAGTGCTGCCATATCTCTGCTGCCAGTTTTACACTAAGCAAGTCACAATACACTGTTAAGATATATATATTTCTGTGCTCAAGGTACATCTAGCCTCTGGTCAAAATGAAAAGAGCTACTGTAATGGACTCTGGTGAACAGATCACAATGTTATGCCTTCCACTGTAGATGTTTGTAATTAATGAACCTACCATGCTATATTGAGATGAATGTGTTCTGTAATTTGTGTAGTTTCCTCTGAGATTTCTCTTTGTGCCATTTGTGCATGAGAGAATGCTTTTGACTCATAATGGTTGCAAATGATAAGGCAAGACCTGCCTGAGGCGAAGAAACAGAGGAAAAGGGACTGGTTGGATGTTATAAAGCAGGTTCTGTGATAGCTCAGGCATCTTTGGGAAGTGATTCAGCAAAGGGAAGCCTTAAAAGGCTGCATGAATGCTCTCTGAAATCATGAAGGACAGCAGAGTTATTAGTGCAAATCGAGAGAACCAACCACCAACTATATGAATGATAAGGGGAAGAATATAGCTAGGAAATTACAATGATTTCTGATGATTTGATGAGAAAAAAGTGCACTCATGGGCTTCTGGGACCTCATCTCTCTGGGAACAATGCTTTGTTGATTCCTAAGTATAATTAAAATTAAATCCAAGTGCATTCCTGTGATTGGAGAGGGTTTTTTTTATTATTATAGATGTTGTTCCTTTTTTTTTTTTAAGAAGTGAAACTTTTTATGGTTATTTTACATTAGTGTCACTAAAGTGCATCATATTCTTTGATTTATTTCCAGCAGATGTGCTGAGCATATTTAAATTTTTGTTGATAATGTTCTGAGTCATCATTATGAACACTGAGTATATTATATTGTATTGTATTGGAATGTACTATATTATATTATATTATATTATTCTATAATGTGATACCTTTGCTACATAATTAAGCAGTGTGGTAACTCTTTGACCTGTGTATAAATCTTATATGTGAGAATAATTCAGAACATTATAAACACACTAGTGAAGAAGACTCTCCCTTATAAATTACTATAGTAATTAAAAGCAATAGTAATCAACATTTGTGTCATATATAAATTGAATAAATAAACCAAGTAGATTTTTCTGTTATTTTTGTGTATTTACCTTATAACGTAGGATTTTAAGTTAGTCAAAAAGAGTACATATTACTTAAACATGCTTTTAGGAAATTAGTTATTAAGACCAAAAATAATGTTTAGAATCTACTTCATATGATTAATCCCAGGTGTTTTAAGAAACACCAGAAAGCAGATATTTATATAATATGGGGATGGGCAAGCGTTCCTTTTTTTTTTTTTTTTT